>PVJC01046116.1:0-13342 GCA_004026665.1 Murina feae
AAGTCTAAAAACTTTTATCCAGATCTAATTGTACCATTTCTGCACTGGTAAAACATCTGACTTCTTTTCTTTCTCTTTTGCTCATCTTCCTTCTGTCTCTTCCATTAAAATATTTTATTTCTTCCGTTGCCTAATGTCTTTTATGAATTTGTATATTAATGGCCCTCATTGACAGGTTTTTCATGATAAATATTCTGAACCACGTAGAGTAGCTCATTTTCAATGCTAAATAGAGCAACAGAATAGTCCACATAATTCTTTAAACAAAGCCTTACTACTTATCTGAGCCTGAAGAAGGTGTGCTACCTCATGTTTTTGCCAAGGTGTAGACTTGTCTCCACATAAGAAAATAAAATCCTTATGCCACCT
Organism: Murina feae; assembly: GCA_004026665.1. NCBI lineage: Eukaryota > Metazoa > Chordata > Mammalia > Chiroptera > Vespertilionidae > Murina > Murina feae. The sequence continues at coordinate 370 of PVJC01046116.1, forward strand.
GGTGTCTGTCGAGGAAAACACAGTAAAAAAATATTAAAACTGTATCTCTAACAATTAAGAGTGGCATATCCTAATCTATTGAGATTGTATATGACTTATTCTCCCACAACACATCCTTCCACAATGACCTGTTGTTCCCCATTTGAACCTCACCACTGAGCAACACTAGCCTCAGCCTACACAGGGATTTGTTGCTCCTCATTCATACTCCCTAATTCCCCATTTCCTAGAGATAAACAAAACAGATTTATCTTACTCCCTCACTTCTCTATTCATCGATATAAGAATTAAAAATCTAGAGCTGGAAGGAACCTCAAAAATAACCTAATGCTAACTTCTCCTAAAATTCATCCAACAAGTTAGTGGCAGATTCATCAGAAGAACATGGGCCTCTTTCCTCCCAATAAAAAAGATTCTGACATTATGTTAACCATACCTGATCTCGTAAAGTTTAAAACTATTTAAGGAGCCAAGGCATAGCTAAGAGAAATAACTGAAAAGCAAAAGTAATAGAAGATGCTATGAATCCTATTAATGAACATGCCATACTTTTCATCGTTTCTGTCATCTAAAAGGAAAACTATTGGTGCAGTTATATGTTTACTTACTTAGCTGATGCCATGACTTAGTGGAACTTGTCTAGGAGCCACGGCATCAATTGAGAAAGTACCAGGCAGAGGAAATTGGGACCAAAAAGAAGGATTGGGGAGAGTGTCAGAGCTCAGAGATGCCATAAACGCGTATCCCGCCAAGTACACAAGCTGTTCCAGTATCCTGAGAAAAGTAGAGGTAGTGAGTGAAAGTCATGACCAGGAGCGGCAGCGATCCAGGTGTCCAGGAGAGGCTTGGGTGTCGGAGTTGCTTCTAATTCTGGGAGAGGGACACTGGAAGGGATTAGGTCAGAACTGTATTAGAATCTCAGTGTCATTGGTGCAATAGAAAACCTGAGTGCCAGAAAGCATTGTGCCGCAGACTAAAAATATCGAAGGCAGTGGTTCAATATTTCAGTGTCGGGTAACTGAGAACTGAGCTGAGTCACCCTGAGTCCTCAGGAGCCTGGGAACTTGCCCTGTCATTCCAAATCCTGGGCTTAGGTGTGCTAGCAAGTTTCTAACTGTTTTATATTAGAAAGACCTCTCTTATTTCACATGCTAAGATTCCCTTGTTTAACATTATTTACCAAGGGCTACCCTGTGTTGGCATTTTATGCCAATAAGGAAGGAGCTGAATTTCACTGGGAGCTAAATGCAGCTACAGGATAAATTAGATGAATTAGAGGAAATGTCAGACTAATACCTAAATGCCTGCTAGTAGGTGAGCCTAGAAAGTGATATATTAACTATGTCAGCTTAAATTATTTATACTTGACATTTTGTAGAAGTGGATTCAAATAATATCCCCAGATTCAATATCTTTACCATAATATTTTAAAACTAAAGTAGATTTTTGTGAGTTGCAGACACTAAGTTAATGAGTAAGAAGAAAACATCACTAGCAACATATCAGGTAAAGAGCAAAGGGATTTCACTAAGTGAAATTGCCCCCAGAATGGTAGAGGGGCAGGCAAAATCAGAGCATCGCTGGATAGTCCATTTTATTCAGAGCCTGTTGAGAAATGGAGGCACCTGAAATTCCACTTTTCTCTGAATGTAATGTCTTATTTCAAAGGATACTGAATGGTTCCCAGTATAGGCAATACCATAAAGATTTATGGAGTGAATGAATGAATGAATAAATAAACACATGTCAGTGATGCTTATACCAAACTATACTCCACTGTCTTTTGCTTGTGATGATAAATTGAGTAAGCAGCCAACCTAGTTCTTTATCCACTTTCATTAGCAATTTGTACCTTATGTATACTATTTTCACTACCCTCTTCTATTTTACTCATTGATCATTATAAGCTTTAAGAGAGAGAGAGAAAGAGAGAGAGAGAGAGAGAGAGAGAGAGAGAGAGAGAGAGAGAGAGAGAGAACACACTTTTCACTGATTGGGGAATTGCAGAAGAGTTATTCACAACTTTAAATTCTATTAAATCTGATAAGGCAGTTTTCAGTGCCCATCAGCCCATCCCCTTGATAATACAACAGACTGAACTGTTCAAAATGACTGACAGCTCCATTTGCCAAGCCGCCATTCTGAGTGGCAGTTTCACTTGCACACTGTCCATCCCAAGTGGCATCTCAACACCAAGAACACCTACTTTGATTGACAGTTTCACATACAATGAAGTTAAGCCAGGGTATCTCTGAGAAGCTGAGAAGTTGTGGAGGACATGTGTTCTTTAGAATTAGGATCTTTCCCCACCTCCTTTCCCCCCCTGTGAACATCTCATTATCACTATTAAAAGAGCATAAAATACACACACGTACAGAAGACAGCACTTGATTTCTCACAGCTGTGCATCAAGTCAACATAATTTTGTGTCTTGCCACATGAAAATGTTTTCATCTCTCTAAATGACATACAAAAAACATATTCTAAGTTATTACTGAAACTTTACTTGTGCCTACTAAATGGCCTTATTGTTTCATTAACCATCAAAGGAAATTGATAAGACCTAACACTTTCTACATTTTATGTGTAGGGCATGATTTCTGTGCTATTACAGCAAACATTTTTTAGTTTAGTTTCAAGTTCACTGGAAAACACAAGGGAAGCAATGACCGGGAATGGCTGCCTAAAATTTTAATCTAAGCCAAACTAGAAATCAATTATAATATACTAGAGACCTGGTGCATGAAAATTCATGCACTGGAGGGGAGGACCCTCAGCCCAGCCTGCCCCCTCTCACAGTCTAGGAGCCTTCAAGGGTAGGAGGTGACCTGGAGATCAGGGGAAGGTGATGCCCCATCACACCTTTTCTGCTGCCACTGCTAGCAGCACAAGCTTCAGCCAGCCCTGGTTACCTGTGCCTCGGGCCTGGGCAGCTGGGTAACCAACATCCAAGGCTTGCCTGCACCTCGGGCTGGCCCTTGGGTGGCCACCTTGGGTGGCTGGGGTGCTGAGGGGACCGGGCACAGACATCTTGTGGCCATGGATGCCACCATATCTGAGGGCGTGTCAGTCAATTAACATATTCCTTCCTTATTGGCTGTGGGCGCCACCATCTTTGTGACAGTGTGAGGGTCAATTAGCATGTTCCCTCTTTATTAGATAGGATTGAGCACCTACTAGTGAATAGCACCGTATAGTGCACTGATTAATAGGACATACAGTGACTGGATGAAGTTTTTTCAAAAGTGCTTAACAGTAGTGCAGCTATAGCTGGATTATGTGTTTAGTTCCAGGTATGACTTATTATAGATATTAACTATTTTCTTATTTGACTCCAACAAATATCCAGTGAAAAGAGAATGACCAGCACTAACATTTCTGTGTGGTAGACAATCAAATAGCAGCTCAATGAGGACAAGAACCTTTTAAAATGTTACCAAGAAGCTGAGCAAAGAGCACACTTGAGGTTCTAGTTTGCCTTCTACTGTACCCTGCCATGCTAATTACGTTTTCTTTTTTATAAGTGGTGTTAAAAATTATTGCCAACTTTGCTTCTTTTTTTTTTTTAATCCTTACCCAAGGATTTTTAGAGAGAGTGGAAGGGACAGGGAGAGGCAGAGAAACATCAGTTGGTTGCCTCCTACACGCTCCCTGACAGGCCAAGGATGGAGCCTGTAACCCAGGGCACGTACCCTTTGTTCACAGGCCAACACGTTATCCACTGACCCAAACCGGCTAGTGTGTCACACCTTTACTTTCAAAGATTCAAGCTGCAGGTTGGGAGCAGGCAAAAGTGTCTCTTTCTCAAGCTCATAACCCATGATAGTGTTTTATCGAATACCAACTCACATATATCATTTCCATTTCAGTTTTAAAGAATTCTATAGAATGGTCACAGGTTACTTTGTCAAGCTTATTTTATGTTAGCCTCTATATTACTCTGCTCAAGCTGCCATAGCAAAATATAACAGACCAAGGGATAAATTTATTTTCTCAGAGTTCTGGAGGCTAGAAGTCTAAGATGAACGTGTCAGTGGGCTTCTTCTGAGACCTCTTTCTTTGCTTGCAGATGATTGCCTTCTTGCTGTGCCTTCTCATATAGTCTTTCTCGATGCATGTTTCCCTGGTGTTTCTTTTTGTGTCCAAACACCTCCTGGGGTTCTCTAAAGAGTCCCAGTCAGATTGAATTAACAACCACCCTAAAGGCTGCATTTAACTTCAATCACTTCTTTGAAGGCCCCATCTCCCAGTACAGTTATATTCTGAGGTCCTGGGAGTTAGGGCTGCAACATAGGAGTGTTAGGGGCACACAATTCAGCCTGTAACAGCCTCTAACCAGAACTTCCACTTTAGCCAGAAATGCATTTATTCCCAAAACAAAAAGTATATTTTCCTACCACCTCGTCTTTGAGATGAATATTTTGGAGATAAGAAAAAGGGGTTATGTATGTCTAGTCAACTCGTTCATAGGGAAGAAACCTGGGTTTTCTAAGAAGGAAAATTAACTGAGAGCGACAGTCAGTGTTACTGTCAGGGTCAGATAGAGCCTTGGAAAATGGGCCGAGGCTTTTTGCCAATGGTCATGTTTCCTCTCAGTGATCCCTCTGGGCTTAAATGAGAGACCCAGTCATTTCTATCAACTGTAACCTTGTTTATCTTAAAAAAAATATCCCTTACGTGGAGTTTCTCAGAAAAAGACCATCTTGAGTCCCCTAGGCAGAAATTAACCTCTTTTCAGAAATGTTAAGGCTTTATCTTAAAGTATTTCCCATTGTTATCGTTATCTGTGTATTTGTTTCAGTTCCCATAGATAATGGAAATTTCTTAAGCAGTGAATGAATAAAAAAGTTAGCACCCAATGGCTTAGTTTGCACAAATACATACTAGGTGCTCAATAAATATTTATTGCATTTGATTACTTTGTAAACATCAACTCTCCTATCATGAAATTGCCCCGAGTTTTTAAAAATGCAGTGAGTGCTGGGGAGAAGCAGGAGCAGCTAATAGACATTTCAGATGCTCCTCAAATTAGGAGTGCTCAGGGCTTTTTTCATATGCTCCCTGACTTGCAATGGGTTATGGCCTGATAAGCCCAGCGTAAGTTGAAAATACTGTAAGTTAAAAATGCATTTATTATGTCTAACCTACTGAATATTATAGATTAGTTTACCCCACCTTAAACGTGCTCAGTACACAATATCCAAAAATACAACTGCAACACGGTACACCGTAGAGTAGGGGTTGTTTACCCTGGTGATTGTGTGCCCGACTAGGATCTATGGCTCACTGCCTCTGCCCAGCATCACGGGAGTGTCACACCACATATTAAAACCTTGAAAAAGATCAAAATTCAAGATTCAGATTTCTACTAAACATGTACCACTTTTGCACCATCGGAAAGAAAAAAGAACTTTTAAGTTGGGGAACTTGTGTAGTTATTCGAATTTTAGTAAGTGATTTACGTATTTGTCACTCCCCACCAGGAGGCTGTGAGAACCTTCAGTGCTGTCTGTATCCCAAAGACTCAGGCTGGCAAATAGCAGCTGCTCTGAAAGTGCTGCATGAGTGACTGTGAGAATGAAGAGACCAGACCCCCTGATCACAGCAGGCTTGGAGTCAGATGTGTGACTTTTAGACATCAAATAGGGATATATCGCCATCTAGTGGAAAATATACAGTCTGCTATCAGAAAACTGGATTCTCTCCTAGGACACATTAACATTGAAGTTTTACTGGGTTGCTTGCATACACCCTTATAAATGTCTAATGGTTGAAAGAGAATATAATTGGCATTGCTTAAAACTTACTACAACAGCACACAAATACAGATCAGTTATCATATAATATTAAAAAAATCCTTTGATGAAGGCATTAGTGAAAAATTCTCTGGACTTGGTGAAACCAAGAGGCATGCTCCAGTGTGCTCAAATGTTCACTATCCTCTAAATATTGCTCCTCTTGTTGATCTAATTCCCTCATATGTCAGTTACTAGAGTTAGTGCCCTCAGTGGGCACACTCAGCTACAGGTAACTTTACCTAGGCAAGCATGGTTTCTCCTTCAATATCTTCACTTTTTTTAAAAAAAATTTAAGAATGTTTTAGGATACCAATGACTTTTTTGTTGACAAGTATTGAAACCAGATTTATTTATCTGTCTGTATACTCTTTGCACTATGTGTGTTCTGAAATTGGAAAGGGGACAGTCGCATCTTAGAAGTACATTTGCCAATAACTGTATGGTTTGAATTACCTTGCAAGTTATGTCCCATCTCTGGCCAACTCTATTTTATACTTATGCAAAAATAAAAAATTTCCTCTTATTAATATGTATAAATTTATTTAATGATATTTACTAAAATAGTGTATTTAACTTATATGGAAGTTTAATATATGACTCCAGACTCTAGAAAGCTTTCAATCTTTTAAAGGAATTCATGTTTTTTTTTTCAAAAATTTATGTTATGAATACTTCCAGTTCCAAACATAATAGTATTTAACTTACTCCAACACACACACACACACACACACACACACATACATACATACAAAACAGACAAGACAAAATACGTGAAGAAACTGTTTTCAGGAATTACACAACAGGGCTGTAATTGGTGAAAATTCTAAATTCACAGATCCAGAAAGCTCAATGAAGCTCAAACAGAGAAAACACAAACAGAACTACACACACCATCATAAAGTTGCTCAAAGCTAGTAATAAGTACAAAATCTTAGATGTGGTATAAGATAAAATATTACATACAGAAGAACAAAGACAAAGATTACAGCAGATTTCCTGTCTAATAAAAAAGTAATGTGCAAATTAACCGTCACTCCAAGACAAAGATGGCAGTACCCATAGCGGTGGGGCAGGACACTGGTGGCGTCACCCTGGCAATGTGAGACCAGCAGGCATTGCCTTGGCAACCCGTGAGCAGCTGCCCTCCAACAGGCAAGCTCTGCCAGCAGGGCTGGCTCTGGTCACCTGCCACCATCCCAATCATGAGCAGGCATTTGCAGCCCTCAGGCCCCAGCAGCAGGGCCAGCTCAGGTCGCCTGCCACCATCTGGATCATAAGCAGGCACCTCCAGCAGGCAAGCTCCAGTAGCAGGGCAGTCTCAGGTCACCTGCCACCATCCTGATTGGGAGCAGGCATGTGCAGCCCACAGGCAGACCCCAGGCAGGACACACACACACACCCACACATACACAGACACGGGATGCCTACTCCCAGCATCCAATGTGGCTGGGGGCAGGCTCCCAGTGGGGACACACACACACACAGACACACATACACACACACGGCGCCTTCTCTGAGCCTGTGTTGCTAGACTGTGGCCATCAGTAGGACATCCACTGAGGGGTCCCGGACTGTGAGAGAGGGGGCAGGCTGGGCTGAGGGACCCCCCACCCCGATGCACGAATTTTGTGCACTGGGCCTCTAGTCTTACATAATACCAGAGGCCCAGTGTGTACTTGGGGGGTCCCTCAGCCTGACCTGTGCTCTCTCACAGTCTGGGACCCCTTGGGGGATGTCTACCTGCTGGCTTAGGCCCACTCCCCAGGGGATCAGGCCTAAGTTGGCAGTCAGACATCCCTCTGGCAGCCCAGGAGCCCTCAGGGGATGTCCACTTGCCAGGTGGAAGCAGGCCTAAGCTGCAGTCAAACATCATTAGTGCTGCTGAGGAGACGGGAGAGGCTCCCACCACCACTGCTATACTGGCAGCCACCAGCCTGGCTTATGGCCGAACAGAGCTCCCCCGGTGGGAGCGCACTGACCACCAGTGGCAGCTCCTGCATTGAGAGTCTGCTCCCTGGTGGTCAGTGTGTGTCATAGTGACCAGTCATTCCCAGTGGTTCTGCTGTTAGGGTCCATTTGCATATTACCCTTTTATTATATAGGATAGAGGCCTGGTGCATGGGTGGGGGTCAGCTGGTTTTCCCTGAAGGGTGTCCCAGATCAGGGTGGGGGGTCCTGCTGGGTTGCCTGGCCAGCCTGGGTGAGGGGCTTATGGCTGTTTTCAGGCTGGCCACAGCCCCTTTTGGGTGGGGGGCCCTATTGAGGTGTCTGACCAACCTGGGTGAGGAGTTGATGGCCATTTTCAGGCTGACCATGCCCACAGGATGGAAGCAGGTATCAGGAATTTATTTAACTTCTATAATTGAAACTTTGTAGCCTTGAGTGGAGCTCAGGGCTGGCCAGGGCAGGTGGGAAGCTTGGCTTCCTCCAATGCCTGGAGCAAAGCAAGCCTCCTTCTGGCTCCAGCTCTGTGGCTGCAGCCATTTTTCTGATGGAGTGAGGGTGTGATGGCTAATTTGCATATTATTCTTTTATTAGATAGGACAATACAAACAAGTAGACAAGTCATATCTATAAAGTACTGCAAAGAAAAAAAACTGATAACCTAGAATTCTATATTTAGAAAAAATGTCATTCACAATTGATGCTATAGACACAATGTTTGTATGTTTGTTCATCAAATTCATATTTTAAAAGTTATCCTCTGCTCCAACTGTGATGGAACTGGGGAAAAGGCTTTGGGAGGTGATTTGACCAAGAGGATGGAGACCTCATGGGTGGGATTATTGCTTGCATAAAATAAACCCCAGAGAGCTCTCTCATTCTTTCCACAATGTGAAAACACAGCAAAAAGATGGTTGTCCATAAACTAAGAAGTGAGCTCTTACCAGATATTGAGAGCCCTGATCATGGACTTCCAGATTCCAGAACTGGGAAAAATTAATTTCTGTCATTTATAAGCCACCCTAGTCTATGTTATTCTGTCATAGTAGTGTTGATGGACTAAGAAGTGGGGGTGCTACTGTAACAAATACCTAAAGACATGGAATTGGTGTGAGAGCTGGTAGAGACTGGAAGATTGTTGAGGTGCCTGCTAAAATAATAAAGTCTACAGTGCTATTAATGAACCAATTCTGGTGAGAGCTCAGAAAGAAAAGAGAAGAGCACTAGAGAAAGTTTCCATTATCCTAGAGAATATCTACTTAACCATGAATAGAATGCTGATAAAAATACAGACCAATAAAAGCCAATCTGATGAAGTCTCAGACAGAAATGAAGAACATTATTTTTGGAAACTGGAGGAAATGCAATTCTATTTTAAAATACAAAGAACTTGACTGAATTGTGTTTATGTTCTAATGTTTTGTGGAAAGTAGAATTTGTAAGTAGTGAAATTGATTATTTAGCTGAAGTCATTTCTAAGCAAAGTGTGATTTGGTTCCTCCTGCTTATAGTAAAAGATAAAAGAAGAGAAAAGGATTAAAGACATAACTATTAAACAAAAAGGAACTAGAACTAGAGATCTAGAAAATTCTATACCTCTCTCTCTCTCTCTCCCTCTATCCTTAACTGATGACAGATTTATTGATTTTAGAGAGAGAAAGGAAGAGAGGGAGATACATTGATGTGAGAAAAAAATATCGATTGGATGCTTACATACCTACCCGACCAGGATTGAATCTGCAACCTAGGCATGTGTCCTGACCAGGAATCTAACCTGCAGCCTTTTGGTGTATAGGACAAAGCTCCAACCTCTTTGACTCATGTGGCCAGGGGTTAGCCTATGAGAGAGGGGGAGAGGAAGAGAGAGAGAGAGAGAGAGAGAGAGAGAGAGAGAGAGAGAGAGAGAGAGAGAGAGAAGCTAGGTATGGGTATGGATTGTGAGCTTAATCAGCCACCTCAACAGGAACTAGGTGCTATTCCTCAAGACCAGGGAGAATAATCCTGAGAATGATTCATAGACCATCAAGGGCTGCCCCTTTAGTTTCAAAAGGGAGAACCATCACTTCACTTTCTACAGAACAGATGGCCTGCTCATAAAGTGATGGAACCCTATCCCTGCCCCCCCAAAGCTATAGGGGCAGGAGGATCACCTCAGTGGGCCCAGAAGATGAGACCCCAACACAGTGGGCATGGAGGGCAGAGCATTGAGCCATCCATGGGGGAAAAATGAATTGTGATGACTACCACCTCCCACCATAATAAAAAGTCAATTTCAGACATAATTCTAAATGTTTAAAGTAATAAAGCTTTTAAGAGAAACAATAGCTTTATAGTCAAACATATTTATCAAACAAAGTGACATAACAAGAAAAAATGATATATTAAACTTGGCGCCCGGTGCACAAAAATTTGTGCACTCGGGAGGTCCCTCAGCCCGGCCTGTGCCCTCTCACAGAAACCTGGAATCTGGGGTTTATTTATCTTCTATAATTAATACACTGTTGCTTTAAGCCCAGACCTAGGCAGGTAACGAAGCCTCCTGTTGACTTCAGCTCCATGGTTCTATAATTGAAAGAATGTTGCCTTAGTAGATGCCCAGCTGGCCTAGGCAGGTAGTTTCCTCCATCCCTGGTGCAACGGAATCTTCCTGCTTACTCTAGCTCCATGACTGCCGGCCTCCATCTTGTCTGGGTTAATTTGCATACAGCCACTCTGATTGGTTGGTGGGCGTGGCTTAGACATTCCAAAGAAATGGTCAATTTCAATATTACTCTTTTATTAGATTAGATTATGTTAAATGAAAAAAGCCTCTTTATCCAATGAAACTGTTAAAGGGATAAAAATGCAAGCCACAGAATGTGAGAACATGTTTAAAATTTATGTACCTGACAAATGACCTATACCCAAGTACATATAAAGAATTATAAATCAATAAGACAAGTGTAGAAAACCTAATACAAATATGGGCAAAATATTTAATCAGATACTTCACCAAAGAAGATATGCATTTAACTAGTAAACTTAGGAAAAGTTCTCAATTAGTTATCAGGGAAATGCTAATTAGAACTGTAGTTCAACTCTACCAAAGAAACAATGGGATGGTAAACATTAAAAGAACAAAACAAATATCCAATGTCAATGAAGATATATAGCAACTGAAATTTCCAAACAATGGTGGTGCAACCACTTTAGAAACTTTTTGACAGTATCTAATAAAGTTACATACACACATATATTCTGACCCAACAATTTGACTGTTAAGTATAGATCTAAGTATGTAACAGATTTCATACATATTTTCTACTAAAATATATGGTCAAGAAAGCCCATGAAATCATCCTAAATAATCCTAACCTGAAAATAATAATCAATACAATGAATAAACATAGTACACAGACTCATAGAATCCTATATAATAAAGAGGTAATATGCAAATTAACGTTCACACCCTCACAAGATGGCTGCCTATGACCAGGCTGGCAGGGGGGTTAGTGAGGGATGACCAAACAACTGTACAAGCAGGTTACATGGGGTGACCAGGCCAGCATGGGGGTGAGGGATGATCAAATGCCTGAACAGCAGGCTGTGTGGGGCGACCAGGCTGGTGGGGGTGTTAGTGAGGGATGACCAAATGACTAAACAGCAGACTGCCTGGGGCAACCAGGCTGGCAAGGGGCCATCAGGGGTGACCAGGCCAGTGAGGGGGGGGGCAGTTAGGTGTGACCAGGCAGGCAGCAGGTGAGTGATTAGGAGCCAGGGGTCCAGGATTGTGAGAGGAATGTCAAACTGTTGGTTTAGGTCCAATCCCCAGGATTGGGCCTAAACCAGAAGTCAGATATCCCCCAAGGGGTCCCGTATTGGAGAGGGTGCAGGCTGGGCTGAGGGGACCTCCCCACCATTCTGTGCATGAATTTCATGCACCAAGCCTCTAGTTGATAAATATTTGTGGTGTATCCATACCAAGGAATATTATATAGCAACAAGAAAGAAATGTTATAACATGGATAAAACTCACTAAGCAAAAGACAAAATACAGAAATAAGTGGCTACTTTGCAATTTCAACAACATAAAGTGATAAAGCAGGGAAAACTAATTTGGGTCTGGAAGTCAGGAGAATGTTTAGCTTCACCAGGCAGTGGGCAGGCTGGGAAAGAGCACCAAGGATTTGGGTAATGTTATTGCTTGATTAGGGTGATGGTTGCACAGGTGTGTTTACTTTACCAATGTTCATTAAGCTGTACACCTATAACAGGTGCATTTGTTTAGGTATGGAATACTTCAGTAAAATTTCTATTAAAAAAGTAGATCAGATTAAGTGTTCTCTGAAGACACTCCAGTGAATTTTTGCTATAATTAAAATAACACTTAAAATTATAAACTCATAATCATTATGGATAGTTTTATACCAAAATATTGAAAAATAGATATAATATATATTTTCAGGAAATATGTTGTCAATATTAATTCCAGAAGAATTAGAGAATCCAAAGAGTCTAATCATTACAGAGGAACTGAAAATATATTATATCAGTCCCTCAGAGTCTGATGGAAAAAACAGTACAGCAATTATTGAAGGAAAAGATAAAATACAGTTCTAAATCATGAATATAAAATAAGTTTGTTATAGCTGAGACATCTAAACAAAACGAGATGTTACAAGGTCATAACATTTGTATCTACATAGTCACACACACACCAACATGAAAGAAAAATAGGCAATCACATCTATAAACATAGAAACACAAATTTGAAATAAAAATCAATTCTATTCTTGCCTAACAGAATAACATAACCAAGTATATGCTATTCTAGATATCTAATCTAATAAAAGTGAAACATGCAAATTGGTGTCACTCCGCTACACACCAAGCCACATCCACCAGCCAATCAGAGCAACTGTATGCAAATTAACCCAGACAAGATAGCGGCAGGTAGCCACTGAGCTGGAGCAAGCTGGAGGCTTGGTTGCCCTGGCGATGGAGGAAGCCAAGCTTCCCCCAGCCCTGGCCAGCTGTGGCCTCCACTCAAGGCAACAAAGTTTCAATTATAGAAGATAAATAAATCCCAGATACCTGCTTCCAGCCAGCCTCTCTGGGAGCTTGAGTCCCTGGGAGCTGTGGTCAGCCTACAAACAGCCATCAGCCACTCACCCAGGCTGGCCAGGCACCCCAGCGGGGACTCCAACCCTCAAGGGGCTGTGACTAGCCTACAAACAGCCATCAGCCCCTCA
>PVJC01046117.1:0-13433 GCA_004026665.1 Murina feae
TACGACGGTAAACCTACTTTTGCCCCACCTGAATACATACAATATAGATGAATCTTGGAAAATCTGTTGATTCCCCCCTCAAAAAAAATTAAAAATCACATTTATATAAGTTCAAACAGGCAAAACTAATTTATGGTGATAGAAATCAAGAAATGCTGTCTCTGAGGCCAGTATGGGAGACATTGGATTAGCTAGAAAGGGTTGTGAGAGATCTTTCTGGAGTGAAGGAAATATTTGATGTCTTGTTTTTCTAGTGGTTTCTGGCTGTATCTACTTGTGAAAACTCATAGAAGGAACATTTACCACGCACATGTTTCTATATCATTAATATATTTCAGTACAAATAAATCAGAATGTGAAGTAAGTGAACTCCTTGGTCACCCTCCAAGGCTGCAGTGACCACTGGCGCCTCGGAATTGCGGGGGCGTGTGAAGGCCTCCTCAGGGCGTGAGCAGGGGCTGCTTTGTGACACTTCACCTGCTGTTCTGATCATCTGTGTCTTGTCTAGCCACTCAGTTTTTAATGTGCTTATTTTCTCTCACTTCCCAATGCCGATGCATTTATGAGCTCTTTGATGGCAAGGTTATCACAGTGCCTATCAGAATGCCTTCCCTAACATAGGCATTCAATAAATAATTGGTGATTTGGTTAATTTACACAGAAAAGTAAGGGGGAAACATGTGATATAAAAAAGGAAGGAAAATAATACCAAATACTAAATTGCATGTATCTAACTTAATTTTCAGTAACACGTATAACCTTGTCTGTTATTCAAATATTCAGTATTTAAATACCATGTTCATAATGTGATTACATGTGTAATCATTAACTAAGTGACTTCCTCGATCTTGTCTCTTAATGCAGATAGACTCTTGTCTTATCTTCACAAAATAGCTCCTTTGGGATAACCAGTGTAATCTTTCCTTTCTTCATAAGCAATAACCCAGCTTTTCTAACCAGTTTCCTCTCCTATGGGTTGCTATGAAATAATCTGACATTGTGATTGCCTTTCGTCCTTGAAGCACAATCTTTTATTAATTAGATGGTAAGCCTTTAGAGAATGATTGACTTTTGTTACTGACAATGCACTATCTAGGATTAGATATATATGATATATTTGCTTAATAAAGACTTCTAACAAAATAAACAGCTGTAATTAAAGGAGGGATCCATGAAATGTATCTGTAAATAAATATACTACATTTGAAATACAAGATAATAAAAATAGGACTTAGCCATAGAACAGTATAAATTCATGGAACTACAAGAAATATTAGTAATAATTGACTGTATTAAGCATCACGGTTCTGTTCCATTTTCCAGTCCACTAATCTATTCAATCTACTTTTAATTAAAACTCACAGCCTCCTGTAATCTTAAACTAATCTTTGAAAATTGAAGACATGAAAAAAAAAAAAACCAGAAAAGAAAGTGGTTTCTGTTGACAGACGGTAGAGCACAATCGCTGGACCTTTTGGGTTTTCACCTGCTGATTTCGGAAGTCCGGGTCACTCGGGGGCTCGCTAATAATTTGTTTCATCCTCTAATGAGGGGCTGTGTCTCTCCACAGTGCTCCCCTGTAATTCAGCTTTGGCTTTATTACTTTCCCTGTCTCAGACAGATGTAACTGAGGATCCAGTAGAGGCCAAATAATGTAAATACTGGTTATCTGGATGCCTTACAAACTAATGGTTGATGCTTGAGACATCAAAAGACCTGGATTCTAAATGCCTGCTAGGTCATTGTTCTTAAAAATAAACCACAGTTGGGTTGACTCAGTATCTTATTTCCTGGGTCAGTCTAGATGCCCCAGGTCTGCATACATGACCTATCGTTTGTTCCCACAGTACGTGATCACCTGGAGGTATCTGTGCTCATGTCCTATACGAGGGAGAATGGATGTGATACAAGATTAGCATTTTTAAAAATGTAAGTTACTGTAAGCCCCAGATACAGAATAATGTGGCAGATTTCTTAAACATGATGACTGACGTCTGGTTTCCCATAAGATGATTCAATACAACATATGTACTTTAAAGAAAAATAATTTTCATTGAGTTCCATTTACACACACAGTATTCATTCTGATGAGTTTTAACAGTCTCTTATAAAATTGCCAGAGAAGTCCAATTCCATGGTATGAAACTTCAAAAGACTTGGATTTCAAGAGCCTGCCCCTGTCATAACTGCTCTGAACTGTCCCTGTCATAACTGTTCTAAACTGCCCCTGTCATAACTGTTCTAAACTGCCCCTGTCATAACTGTTCTGAACTGCCTCTGTCATAATTGGGGTAAAGGTGTGATGCCAAAGGGTATGCACACAGATGAACACAGGTATCCATAAAAATAAGGGGTTATGGAGTAGCTGAATGCATAATTTTTGTATTAAAAATTCTGTAAATAAAAGAAAAATAACACCTTTTGTGCTAGCGTTGACAGTGTTGGGCAAAATTACCGTTTCCCAGGCAGTGTTCATGCCTCCCCTGTGGGGTCCAGTAGTGGAAAAGGACAAAGGCCCTGGGACTCTAGGTCTTTAAAAGCAGGAGGAAGCTATGCGAAAGGGCGTGTTGATTCCTCTTTCCCTTTCATTGTACATGTATTCACTCACCCACTATTTTTGACCCCTGACCATCTTCTGGGCACGGTGCTAGGTGCTGGGAATGTAATATCACTTTCACAGTCATTGTTTGGTGTATGAGGGAAGGAGGAGATTATTGAGCATTTAATATTTTTCAGGAACTCTTAATTTCCTGAATTGTGTTGTTTTAATCTCCCCATCCCCCATAATCACGTGTAGGTAGACACTATTGTTACTCAAATAAAATTACTTTAGAAGAAATTAAAGAGTTCTATATAGAAATCTCTAGACTAGGCCACAATGGGTAAAGAAAATAAAAAATTCTGCCCTAGCTGGTTTGGCTCAGTGGATAGAGCATTGGCCTGTGGACCCAAGGGTCCCAGGTTCGATTCCAGTCAAGGGCACTTACCTCTGTTGCAGGCTCCTCCCCGGCCCCAGCCCTGGTCAGGGCACATGCAGGAGGCAACCAATCAATGTTTCTCTCACATCAATATTTCTCTGTCTTTCCCTCTCTCTTCCACTCTCTTGTGGGCGGGGGAGGGGGAAGGGGAGGGAGGGAAATCAATGGAAAAAATATCCTCAGGAGAGGATTAACAAAAATACAACAGCAAACAAACAAAATTCTGACTGGGTGTCATAAAGCTCAGTGAAAAGGGAAGCAGATAGAGGAGTTCCTGGTCAGAAGCCTACGGATGGGTCCTGTTCTTTTTCAGTGTGGACTCTAATCGCCCACAGAGCCACCATGACTGGCTAGCTGGGCCAGGAAAGCTGGGGATGGTGGGAGCATTTAGGGGGCAGAGGACCTAGGATTCTAGTATCTTAGGTTCAATGCTGAAACCTTTTCCCATAGAAAATTATTATATAGCAGTCACTGATTCCTGTGGGGATGGTACACTTCATAGGCATTATGTGTTTAATTGACCTATTCAGGAGTGCGTTCCTAATGGTTATGCACGGTGGGAGTAAAGCATGTTACCTCCAGAATATTAAGTTCATCTTCTCTGTAAGAAACAAATCAGACAAAGTCATTGTACATTTAATGAGATTAGTCAACTGTAAATACAACTCACAAAGTCAGTATGGAATCTCGAGGAGCCAGGGTCACTCACTGAACATCATTAAACAAGGATTACTCTGTTAACATATACAAGTTGCGAGCTATTGAAATGCGTTTTATTCTGCCTTTTAAAAAAAAAGGAGAGGGAAAAAGAAAAACATGTAAAGCAAAAGGAAGAATAAAAGGAAAAGGAAAGAATGAGTGGCAATGGAAGGAAACTTGCCAACATGGAAATTGGAAAAGAGGGAGAAAAAAATAGTAAAACCCATAGATTGAGAGTGACCAGCAGTAACCAGGTGATAGAAAGTTCTAGCTCTTCCATGTTATACTATGTCCTCTCCATATGGTAAATTAATTCTAATACTGGCTGTGGATTCATCAGCTTAATAAAGTGTGGTAACCTTCACCTTTAAATTCTGTTTCCACTGTCTTATGAACCTTAGTGTACCCTGATTTATTTTGTTGAATTAAATTGTGACTAGTAGGATTATTGTGAGTGATAATTACATTTCTGGCTGTAACTTAAGTTTATTCTTTGTGAGTTTGGTAGTTGTGAATCATCCCTTAGTAGTAACCAACATTGTGTTACTACCGAGCCAACAGGCTAGGGCCAAACTCCAGACTTTGATGATCTGACCAGTGTCCTGCTCCCAGGTTTTCAATCTATTAGCTTCAAAGCATTTTGATTACAACCCATATATTTGCTTCACAGCTTATTATCATGATTATAGTTATTAACATCATAAGCATGAAAGGTTAACATTAACAAAGAGTCCACCGTCTGAGGTACACTGTATTGTATTCTATTTTCTTAATTGTTATTCACAGCAACTTTGAAAAGTAGTACCATAATCTTCAAAGAATGATTTTTCTAGGCCAGGATGTTGCTTTCATCAACCAGGTTTCAGGGTCCACATGGAGCCACAGGGGCAGAAGAAATGCCCGCCTTGTACCTGACCAGGAAAACGACCCTATCAGTGTGTTGATAGATGTTACTTCTAGATTTCTCTCACACCTGAAAGTCCAGAATTAGTTTCTTCTTTAAAGAAGAGAAGTATAAATCCCAGAATGTTAAAGTGCTAAACTGAACTTACTTATGTATAAAAATCTAATTATTGATAGAACTGGGTTTTTTTGCCCAGGTCTGCCTATTTCCTCCGAGATGTGTTTACTGTCTAATTTTTGATAGGCAAGGTATTAGTTTTGTAGATAGCTAACTAATTAGCTAACTAGATAAGCATGAACTCCTAAACCATTAAACATAGTGAAGTCTGCTTGTGTGAAACTTGGAGATCTGAGTTTGGTTGTAAATTCTGAAAACACCACCTACAACTTAAATATTTGCACATGTAGAAAGTGAATCATGACTGTGGGAAAGTTTTCCCTCCATTTACTTTTTGGATTATGTCAACTTAACATGAAAACCCTTCTGGCTTTCTCATACCCTCATCCATCCACACTCTGGGATAACCTGCAGTTCTTCCTCTACAAATAAAGGAATGAAGTGTATGAGAAGCCTACATTGGGGTTTGGACGCCCCACAGAGAAAGGCTGGAAGAAAAGAAGATAGAGAAGACAAACCTGATTAACTAAACAGTATAACCTAAACAGAATTATGGAGAGACTGAGGCAGATTCCTATAAGTAATCAAAGAGTAATGTTTAAGAGTTGGAAAAGTAGAATCCATATAAATGACTATTGATGTGCCAAATAAACCTGATGCAAAATCAATCTAGAATGGCAGGTCTCTGCCAGATCAGGGGTTTGACGTTCTTGTAAACCACAAAAATATCTCTCTACAATGAAGGGAATGGAAACAGCGGTCCCTGTGCCAGCTTCCACACTTTTTCTTCTTCACACTCAGGTTTCTCTTGACTAAAAAGCTAAAGCCTTACTGAAACACAGAAGTCTATTGGATTTAGGTATTTAAAGAGTCCAGCTGAATCAACAAGTCAGTGAATGGGCTCTGAGTAAGAGTAGAGGCCCAGGCATGTCCTCATAGCCAGTAATCACTTGAGTTCCTCATTAGAACCTGCCATTAGTATCCACTTACTGTATCCACTTACTTACTGTATTCTCTATGTGAGCACAATCCTATTGGATAAGAGAGCAATTCCTAATAAAAAGGTGAATTGCCCTACATATAGGAAATTGATGGAAAATTAGAATCTCCTGTAAGACAGTAATAATTGCAAATGTCTTTTTCTCTAAGCCTTATGTTGTGAATCTAAAAGAATTATGGATTTACTTTGACTGGATCCTTCAGAAACATCCAAACAAAGGTAGGCAACATTAAACACGTTAAAATATTAGAAACCCTGTGTTTGGCAAGGCTAAATATTTGAACTTGTTCTAAATAGCAGGGACTAGTTTGATCCACTCAAGATCAGTTAGAAAATATGATAAGCCTTTTTTCTTTGGAGTATGTCCTGTTTATAATAAACCGACCAAGTATATTCATATGCAGAGCCTTATAAGGCTCTAAGAAATGTAAGAAGCTAAGGATAAACATCATACACTGCATTGCCAATCCCACAGGAAGCAGAAAACGTGCACCCAGAGAAGCAAAAAGCGATGACTTAAGGGAAAGTCATTTCCTTGTGCTTTCAACTTGATTAAAGTAAATTTTTATTTTATGTGAAAATGCTTAGATCTGGCAATGTCACCTTAAAACTACATCAAAAAGTTATAAATGAATCAGCATCAAAGAGGAAAACATTATGCAGGAAACTCTATTTGTCCCTTCTTCCTACACCACAAGTATTCCAGGTCATGGCTACAAACCTACTAGTATTAATTTTGAAACACTGAAGAAATAATAATCTATTTTTCTAAAGAAATTTCTGATGAACATTACAGTAAATCTCACAGATATGAATTAAATCTATTTAGAAGTGGCATCTATGATGAAAGTAGTTATTAAAATGAGTTTTTTTCTGAGCTTTTTTAAGATATGAAAATATCAAGCCAATAACATAGAAGTTTGTTCTGAAAGTTTAATTCGCACAATAAAAAATGAATAATAATGTTGGTGTTCAGTTTTCAGCACTGCTTCTAATTGAAGTTTTGTCTTGTGAGATCCTATGCAAATTATATCAATAATGTAATGATTTCAAATTGATAACTTTCCTCAAAATATGGTGCATTCTATTTCATTCTGAATTGAAGTATCACCCAACTTCTAGAACAAGCAAAATCATACATTCACTCTATAAGCATTTATTGAATATCGACTATGTATTTAGCAGTGTGCTAGGTATTGGGAATACACATCAATCCACAATTTGAGGGAGTAGAGAGTCGTATAAGCAAGTACAATCGATGAGGTGAGTTCTAAACTGTGTAAAGTACAGATCTTAGTGAGCAATACTGTCACCCAGAATGCCTCCTTACAGGCACTGAAAATAAATCTAACTGCTAAAAAGTATGCATTATCCTAAAGAAATCTAAGAAATAAAGAGCCCCTTCCTTTCATCATGTGGCACCAGAAGATCCAATTAGTTATGAAATGCTCCATCTTCTTTTAGTCACTAGTAAGTCTCACTCATTCTTTTTAAAAATACATTTTATTGATTTCTTACAGAGAGGAAGGGAGAGCGATAAAGAGTTAGAAACATCAATGAGAGAGAAACATCGATCAGCTGCCTCCTGCACAGCCCCTACTGGGGATGTGCCAGCAACCAAGGTACATGCCGTTGACTGGAACCGAACCTGGGACCCTTGAGTCCGCAGGCTAACACTCTATCCACTGAGCCAAACTGGTTAGGGCCATAAGTTACTTCTTAAACTATTCCAAGTATTCCTGAGAATACTGGCAGTTCTAACTTTCAAAAGTCCATGAAGAAATCAGAAAAAAAGACTGTTGAAATATATGTATATGCAAAGGCTAGATGGGTATAGATATAGATTATAATACTTGTGTTAGGGTGGAAGGGCTAAAATTTAAATCTCATCTCTGCTTTCCAAATGTTACTCTCTGAGCCTCAGTTTCCTTCTATGTTGAAGTATGCTACCAATAGCACATCCTTCAGAGTGGAGTGTTGTATGAGAAATAACAGTATTATTTTAAAAGCACTTAAAATAAGTACAATAATAAAAGCTCTTGAACAAGTGTTTCTGGCTTGGCTGGTGTGGCTCAGTGGCTGAGCACTGACCCACGAACCAGGAAGTCATGGTTTGATTCCTGGTCATGGCACCTGCCCAGAGTTGTGGGCTCAATCCCCTGTAGGTGGTGTGCAGGAGGCAGCCAATCAATGATTTTCTCTCATCATTGATGATTCTATCTTTCCCTCTCCCTTCCTCTCTGAAATCAATTAAAATATATGTTTAAAAAAGTAAAAAAATAAAATAAAATTACTCTTTAACACCAATCAAAACAAGATATTATGGGTTTATACACATTGGAAATTTATATTTGGAAAGATTCCTCTCATCACCTGGTGTACAATTTTACAAGGAGGAACCTAAAATTGAAAGAGCAAATATACTTTCCCAAGATCACATAGATAGTACCTGGTAAATTTGAACATTAAATATTTTTTAGTTAGTTTAGGGGAAGTAAGCTTTCCCCAGCCTATAAACAGCTTTTTTATCTACCCTCAGACACTTGAAATTTCAGGTTTTCATAAGAACACACAGATGAAAAAAAGAAAAGAACAGACAGATGGGTAAAAGAAGTCTAAAATACATTCAAATCTAGCCAACTGTTTCCCGTAGATTTATTAATATTCTAATTGAAAGAGAAAGAAAAATATTGAATTGAGCATTAATTTTATTTATTGTCAGTATCAAATATGAGTACCAGTGGTTTAGCCATAATTCAGTTATCAATATGTTAACCAGATTAAACAAGTATGAAGGAAAGAAGGCCCTAAAATATTTATGCGTGGTGAGAGTAAATGGTCAGTGTTCTAGAGTTTCAGAGATGATAAAAATAATGTTTCCTGGAGTAATTGTAGAAGGTATTGTGGAGACATAATACCTTGCCCAGGCTTAAAGAGTTACGTCAAAATGGGCCTAGAAAGTTGGAACAGGCATTTCAGTGGGAAAAATGATTAGAGGGGAAACAGCATGTTGGGAAGCAGAGATAATATTTGCCATTCACCCAGAAGCTAACCCATGAACATTGAGTCTTGTGTTCCTTTTACTCGTTCAGACTGAAAGCAGCAGAGACATATCAGACAACCTTCTGTAATGACGTTTGTTTTCCTTTAAGCAAATTGCTTGGCTCTAGAATTCCTATGGTGTCATGGTTCTCTCTCTAGACATTTCCGTTATCTTTGTCTTGCTTTTATCTCTCCACCCATTCCCATCCTGAAAGGTGGGTGTCAGCATAGAGATGGATAAAATATTGGTGAACACATTTTTCCTTGACCTTGAGGTGTTCCCAGTTTCCTGAGAAGGAAGGAGGAAGAAAACCCACTGTGATACATTCTGTAATGGAAGACAGTGGAGGGTCCTGTGGGATCAACAAGAAGGGCCCATTGTTTGGTCTGAGGAGTTCAGGAGGGTTCATGGCTGGAGAAGTAGCTTTCTGGAGGAGATATGTAGGACCCAAGTCTTAAATATGGGTCCCCAGGTCAAGGTTAGTCAGACTGCAGGCAGAGGAAACATTATGGACAACACCATGCATGACTCAGCATCATGTGCATTGAGCACCTATAGCAATCTGGTAATTGTGGATCAAGTGAAAGATGAGAAAGACAAGTAGCAACATGGTAATAGTTGGGCTTGTGTGGCCTGCAATGCATTTGTGCTTGTCTCACAGGTAATGTGTTACGTGTTGTCATTGGAAGATTTTAATCTATGGAGAATTTCATGTAGGAGGATTATACTTTTGGCTGGGTGGAGGATGAGTATGAGGGAGGAGAAAAAACATACTACTATATATTTCTTAATTGTATAAGTTCATAATACTTTCACTTGCATATATAGCCTAGATCCTAGACTCATCTCCCGGTGTTATATTGCACAAGGCAAGATGGTAAAAAAAAGAAACTATAGATATAGTATAGTCGGAGAAGCTAGCAGCAAGCAAGCTAGAGATATGGGGCTTCAAGAAACTCTCTTTCCTCTTGACTGCTGAGTGATGCACTCCAGAGTGAACCAGATGTTTTTCAGTGTTGGGCTTAGGGTATTGGATCCTTTTTACATCACAATGTTCCCATTCCTGAGGAAAGCTACAGTCAGTGCTCCCCTCATTGTTAAGAGGATGAGCTTCTGTGTAACAGTCCAAAATGCGCAATTTAGAGTCATCTGTATGAAGTAGAATTGACGATCACAGGATAGAAAACTCAGCAATATACCCTAGCTGGTTTGGCTCAGTGGATTGAGTGTCGGCCTGAGGACTGACAGGTCCTAGGTTTGATTCTGGTCAAGTTCATGAACCTAGGTTGCAGGTTGATTCCTGGCCCTGGTTGGGGCACATGTGTGGAGGCAACCAATCCATGTGTCTCTGACATTGATGTTTTTCTCTATCTCTTCCCCTTCCACTCTCTCTAAAAAAATCAATGGAAAGATATCCTCAGGTGAGGATAAACTCACACACACACACACACACACACACACACACACACACCTTCCCCCACAGCAAGACCACATAGATGTCAATGCCAAAATCTTGTCATAATCTGCAATTGATAACATACAAATATTATGAGACCTTCCCAGGAAAATTTTATAAAAATTCCCTATCAGACTTGCTTAATTGAATGGTAGCATTTTAGAGAATATAAAAGTAACTATAATAAGCAAATGCTGATGAAAAGTCATTAGCAAATCTGTGAAGCAATTGTGAAATTTCCAATTGCCTCAGCTTTATTTCTTACCTTTTTGGCACAATTTTTGAGGTGACTGAACTTGTTTGGTTTGCAGAATAGGGAGATATAAGGTTAGGACATTCATTAAAATAGCTCCAAAATAAGTTTGCAAAAACAGACAAACTAACTACAAAATCTTACCATTCATAGTAAAAATTTAACTCAGTGCAGTTATTTTGGTATATTCTGTTCCTGATATAATAGATCTTAGGATAATGCAGCCAAAATAAACTTGATAATTAGAAAGAAAAAAGAGTGGTAATGGAATTTTTTTGACTTGAATTATTCTGGTTGTTTATTTTCTTAGGATGAATTTACTGGATAACTTTGGAACATTCCATTTAACTGACAACTTACTATATAGTGTAGTGAACACCATAGGCTTTCAAATATTACTGTACAAAAATGAAGAAAAGGGTCATCTAACTACTAGTTCAGACAGACATGGAGGGCAGTCAGAATCCCGATTCAAGACACAGATTTTTGGTTCCTCTAAACAGGATCCTAATGCACATTCCTTGTGGTTGCCTGTTAGAATGTTCTTTTTCTTTTTTGTATATTTTTCAAAGAGAAAGCTGAGACTATTCTATGAGAGGATGTCTACTTTGCCAATAATTCCTATTCCACAGGGAAAGGGTGGACTGACATTGTGTAAAACCCCCTGTCCAGCCCTGGTCTCATTTCCATCTTGAACTCCAAAGAGCCCCTTGCTGCCTGCAGCTGACCGCAAGAGGCTTTGCAAAACCTCACATGAAAGGGACAGAGCGGGGATTTGCATAAATGGAGTCAGTCAACGCATTATAAGCAGTGTTCTACTCCAGTTCATAAGACCCAGTAAAGTGGATTTGTTATTTTATCTTTGGTAAACAAAATCATTTTTATTTAACAATGTTGTATATTTATTTTAAATAGCTAATACGTATACATGGTAAAAGTAATCCAAACTGTAAACAAAGCATAACACACAAAAAGGGGCTTAATTGTGGTGAATATTTCTCAATGTGTACGTGCTTCAATCAAGTTGTATACCTCTAATGTATACAATTTTTCATTATCAATTACATCTCAGTAAAGTGTCAGAGTGACACCAGACTTAGTCTACACAGAGAGAAAAAGGCCAAATCAATAGTACTTGCCATGTTTTTATTTTGAGTTTTTTAAAAAAGCTAAATATTTGTAAAGACCACAAAGGAGGCACAATTTAATTATCTGAGCCACTTTTAGTGGAATCAACCATCTTTCTCTCTCAGCTTCACTGCACAAAGGAATATGTTCCTCTGAAATCTGTATTTATCCTGTGAATCTTAAACATTAAAAGTCAAAAATGAATCAGGACATTTTAGAACATTTACTTTTAATCTTTTGGTCCCCCCCCCTTTTTTTTTGACATTTTCATATTTAAAATAAACTACATTTATATAAATTTTGTCTACATGTTAATATATATTTATTTACATTTATAATTCTTTTTAGCACAGGTCTGAAATATAATAGATGATCAACTAATTAATGAATTGATTAGATAAGAAACATTTGAAGCAATTATCACTATAACAAAAACTAAATCACCTACTTTCTTAGAATCTTACAAATAATTTCCTTAATTTTTTTAGTGTATCTGATCTACACACGTTTCTGAAAAATATAAATATTTTTCCAGTGCTTTTTAAACTTTACAAAAGGGAATGCTTCTTTCTTGAAATCTTGAATGCTTACAGTGTCTCCAGGAGAATAGTATTTGAAGCAAACATTGCAAAAAAAAAACAAAAACCTTCAGTTTTATCTTTTTAACATTCTCAGTTTTTAGTGGGGACTTGATCTTAATCTTTTGTACTTAGCTTGCATTGTTTAGATAAGCACACATGTTTTGCTTGGAGTAGATTTATTTTGGGTTGGGTCATAGAATGGGTGGGGTATAAAATATTCATAGAGAAGGAAATAAGTGATGATAATATTACAATAAAGAATAAAAGTGCCAAAGTTTATTTTTAATATCTGTAGATATATGGCCATCTCAGTAAAAATGATCCCTAAAATTTTATTAGAAGGCTGTATTATGCACTTTTTCCCTCTGTGTTTTCACATACAGTAGGCAGGGGTGGGGGAGTGGGGGGGGGGCGGTTGGCAGCTGCAAAAATCCCTTGTATTGATGTGTTTCTTTTTGGCTGTGGAAACTTACATGAAATAATTATCAACAGGCGGCCAAATCCCACAAAGCTATTACCTTTCAAGACTCATCTCAGGGTGGTACTGCCCCTGGTGGAATTTCTCCATGTGTAGTTACCATTTTCAGATTTTATGCAACTTTTATCATGTTGTTTCAATAGAAACAAGATAATCATATTAGCGAGTGTGTGTAAAAGAAAAAGGCAGATGCAGAAAACTCAACCGTAATCCTTGTAGATACAGTCTGCAGCCGGGCCTGACACGGAGCCCTGCGCCCTACAGCAAGGAAGAAAGCAGTGGCACTTAAGATGGTTTTGTTTGAGTCAAACGATCAGGCCTCGCCTGTTTTATCTTAAATTTGTGGGGAGGTTTATGTTTCTGATGAGGGCAGCCAGACAATGCCCTGGTAACCCAAGCCGGCCTATCCTCTGGCTGTGGGCTGTGTTACATTATACTTTTACCTTTCAACCCGAGGGGATGAGCTAAGTTATTAGGTGTTATGTGCTGCCCTGAACTGAGGTCCATTTTTCACATCAGCATTGGAGACCTCGCCTTTGAAATGGGTCTTCCATCTAGGGTTTGGGAAAGGTGTTTGTGGTAGGATTTAGTGAGTAGTTACTTTAGGTGCTGACATTTTCCCTCTGTGGTTTTTCTTTCTTCTTCTTTTATGCTAATAAATGAATGAATGGTATCACTACTGTTGAGCTCATCACCTTCCTTTTCAAACTTGTTATCCCTTCTTCAATCTGTATCTTAGTTGTCTTAGTTGGTGGCACCAATTTGCATTAGCTTTCCAAACTACTAAACGGTGGGG
>PVJC01046118.1:0-13431 GCA_004026665.1 Murina feae
GACACTCTTATGGGGCAAGAGTTGTTTCAGTGGAGCTTTTATGCTCACTGCATCTGCCCCGAGTGTGTTCCTTGTGGATCTGTTTTGTTTAGGTTAGTCCCTCTCTGGCCACTGGGTGAGGCTGGCTCCTGTATCTTTAAGGAGGTGTTGCTGCAGAAGCCTCTGATGCACTTGGGAGGGGCGGGGCCTCGGGGAGTTCTCCAGGCGGGGCGGAGCATATAGCTATGGTGCTTCTCAGCCCTGCGCTGAGAGACACCAGATCTCTGTGTCCCACGGTAATTGCTGCAAGCAACGCTGAGAGAAACCCGCTTTGGGTTTCCTCCTGGTGCCAGTCAGTCCCCCTTCTCTGGGTGTCTGTGGGACCTCAGAAACTCACCTGGAACTGGAGTTCAGAGCCGCTGGGAGCTTGTGGCTCTCTCCGTTTTGGAAAAGAACCGCGACCTCCGGTACCAGCCCTTCCCCGAGCCCGTGCGCGCGCCTCCGTACCTCTGTACTTTGCTTCCGCCATGCCTCTGAGTCTCAGACTCTTCTCTAGTTGTAGGATTTTCATTCAGCCAGCCGTTCTGTGGGTGCGAGTGGTGTCCGTGTGTTCTTTTTGTGGTTTTTCTGAAATAGTTGTTCACACCTGCATATACGGTGCCTACCCTATGCCGCCATCTTGTTTCCCATCTGAATATCCTGTTTCCAATGGACTCCAGGCTGAAACAAATGTTCCCAGTGTGTTCTTAGTTGAAACTCATGTTTCCACTGTATCTCAATGCTGAAACTCATGTTTCCAGTGTACTTCAATGCTGAAACTCATGTTCCCTGTATTGTTAGCTGAAACGGGTGTTTTCAGTGTACCCCAAGGCTGAAACACATGTCCCCAGTGTATTCTAACCTGAAAATCATGTTTCCAGTAGACTCCAATGCTGAATCACATGTCCCCATTGTATTCTAAACTGAAACTCGTGTTTCCAGTATACCACAAGGCTGAAACTCAAATATGCAGTGTATTCTAAGGTGTAACTTGTGTTCCCAGTTTACGCAGAGGCTGAAACACATATTCCCAGTGTATTCTTAGCTGAAAATCATGTTTCAACTGTACCTCAAGGCTGAAACCCCTGTTTCCAGTGTACTTCAAGGCTGAAACACATGTTTCCAGTGTATTCTAAGCTGAACATCGTGTTTCCACTGTACCTCAAGGCTGAAACTCATGTTTCCAGTGTACTTCAAAGCTGAAACACATATTCCCTGTATTGTTAGCTGAAACGGGTGTTTCCATTGTACCCCAAGGCTGAAACACATGTCCCCAGTGTATTCTAACCTGAAAATCATGTTTCCAGTAGACTCCAATGCTGAAACACATGTCCTCAGTGTATTCTAACCTGAAAATCACCTTTCCAGTGGACTCCAATGCTGAAACACATGACCCGTGTATTCTAAGATGAAACTCATTTTTCCACTGTACCTTAAGGTAGAAACTGGTGTTTCCAGTGTACTTCAAGGCTGAAACACATGTTCACAGTGTATTCTAAGTTGAAATTGCTGTTTCCAGTGTTCTTCAAGACTGAAACACATGGTTCCACTGTATTCTAAGCTGAACCTTGTGTTTCCAGTGTACTCCAATACTGAAACACGTGTTCCCAAGGTATTCTAAACTGAAACTTGTGTTTCTAATGTACTGCAAGACAGAAACACATGATCCCAGTGTATTGTAAGCTGAAACTCATGTTTCCAGTGTACTTCAAGGCTGAAACACATGTTTCCGATGTAATGTAAGCTTAAAATCGTGTTTCCAATAGACTCCAAGGCTGAAACACATTTTCCCAGGGTATTCTAAGCTAAAACACGTGTTTCCATTGTACCACAAGGCAGAAACTCACGTATCCAGTGTACTTAAATGCTGAAACACATATTGCCATTGTATTCTCAGCTGAAACTCGTGTTTCCACAGTACCTCAAGGCTGAAACTCATGTTTTCAGTGCACTTCCAGGCTGAAACACAGGTTCCCTGTGTATTCTAAGCTGAAACTCATGTTTCCAATGTACTCTATGGCTGAAACACATGTTGCCGGTGTATTCTAACCTTAATCTCATGTTTCCAGTGTACTCCATGGCTGAAACACATGTTCCCAGTATATTCTAAGCTGAAAATGATGTTTCAAGTAGACTCCAAGGCAGAAACATATGTACCCAGTGAATTCTAAGATGAAACTCATTTTTCCACTGTACCTCAAGGCTGAAACTTGTGTTTCCAGTGTACTTCAAGGATGAAACACATGTTCTTTGTGTGTTCTTAGCTGAAACTCATGTTTCAACTGTACCTGAAGGCTGAAAATTATGTTTCCATTGAACTTCAAGGCTGAAACACATATTCCCAGTGTATTCTAAGCTGAAACTCTTGATTCCACAGTACCTCAAGACTGAAAGTTGTCATTCCAGTGTCCTCCAAGGCTGAAACACATGTCCCCATTGTATTCTAAGCTGAAACTCGTGTTTCCAGTGTACCACTCAAGTATGGTGTGTATTCTAAGGTATAACTGGTATTCCCAGTGTACGACGAGGCTGAAACACATGTTCCCAGTGTATTCTAACCTGAAAATCATGTTTCAACTGTACCTCAAGGCTGAAACCCCTGTTTCCAGTGTGCTTCAGGTCTGAAACACATGTTTCCAGTGTATTGTAAGCTGAAAATCGTGTTTCCAGTCGACTCCAATGCTGAAACACATTTTCCAGTGTATTCTAAGCTGAAAATCGTGTTTCCACTGTACCTCAAGGCTGAAACTCATGTTTCCAGTGTACTTCAAAGCTGGAACACATATTCCCTGTATTGTTAGCTGAAACGGGTGTTTTCAGTGTACCCCAAGGCTGAATCACATGTCCCCAGTGTATTCTAAGCTGAAAATCATGTTTCCAGTGGACTCCAATGCTGAAACACATGTCCCCAGTGTATTCTAAGCTTAAAAGGATGTTTCCAGTGGACTCCAAGGCTCGAACACATGTACCCAATGCATTGTAAGATGAAACTCCTGTTTCCACTGTACCTCAAGGCAGAAACTGGTGTTTCCAGTGTACTTCAAGGCTGAAACACATGTTCACAGTGTATTCTAAGCTGAAATTGCTGTTTCCAGTGTTCTTCAAGGCTGAAACACATGGTTCCACTGTATTCTAAGCTGAACTTTGTGTTTCCAGTGTACTCCAAGGCTGAAACATATACTTCCACTGTATTCTAAGCTGAACCTTGTGTTTCCAGTGTACTCCAATGCTGAAACACATGTTCCCAGGGTATTCTAAACTGAATCTTGTGTTTCTAATGTACTGCAAGACAGAAACACACGATCCCAGTATATTCTAAGCTGAAACTCATATTTCCAGTATACTTCAAGGCTGAAACACATGTTTCCGATGTAATGTAAGCTTAAAATCGTGTTTCCAATGGACTCCAAGGCTGAAACACCTCTTATCTGTGTATTCTAAGCTGACATTCGTGTTTCAACTGTACCACAGGGCTGAAACTCAGGTATCCAGTGTACCTAAAGGCTGAAACACTTATTGCCATTGTATTCTACGTTGAAACTCATGTTTCCACAGTACCTCAAGGCTGAAACTCATGTTTTCAGTGTACTTCAAGGCTGAAACACAGGTTCCCAGTGTATTCTAAGCTGAAACTGGTGTATCCAGTATACGCCAAGGCTGAAATACATGTTCCCAGTGTATTCTAAGCTGAAACTCATGTTTTCAATGTACTCCATGGCTGAAACACGTTTCCAGTGTATTCTAAGCTGAAAATGATGTTTCAAGGGGCCTCCAAAGCAGAAACATGTACCCAGTGAATTCTAAGCTGAAATCGTGTTTCAACTGTACCACAAGGCTGAAACTCTTGTATCCAGTGTACTTCAATGCTGAAACACATGTTCCCAGTGCATTCTAAGCTAAAACTCATGTTTCCACTGCACGTGAAGGCTGAAACGCATGTTTCCAGTGTACTTCAAGGCTGAAACACATGTTCCTTGTGTGTTCTTAGCTGAAAATCATGTTTCAACTGTACCTGAAGGCTTAAAATTATGTTTCCAGTGGACTTCAAGGCTGAAACACATATTCCCAGTGTATTGTAAGCTGAAACTCTTGATTCCACAGTACCTCAAGGCTGAAACCCCTGTTTCCAATGTGCTTCAAGGCTGAAACACATGTTTCCAGTGTATTGTAAGCTGAAAATCATGTTTCCAGTTGAATCCAATGCTGAAACACATTTCCCAGTGTATTCTAAGCTGAAAATTGTGTTTCCACTGTACCTCAAGGCTGAAACTCGTGTTTCCAGTGCACTCCAAGGCTGAATCACATGTCCCCATTGTATTCTAAACTGAAACTCGTGTTTCCAGTACCACAAGGCCGAAACTCAAGTATCCAGTGTATTCTAAGGTGTAACTGGTGTTCCCAGTGTATGCCAAGGTGAAACACATATTCCCAGTGTATTCTTAGCTGATAATCATGTTTCAACTGTACCTCAAGGTTCAAATGTGTGTCTCCAGTATTGTGGAAATCTGAAACGCATGTTCCAAGTGTATTCTTATTTGAACATCCTGTTTCCAATGGACTCCAGGCTAAAACAAATGTTCCCAGTGTGTTCTTAGTTGAAACTCATGTTTCCACTGTATCTCAATGCTGAAACTCATGTTTCCAGTGTACTTAAAAGCTGAAACTCATGTTCCCTGTATTGTTAGCTGAAACGGGTGTTTTCAGTGTACCCCAAGGCTGAAACACATGTCCCCAGTGTATTCTAAGCTGAAAATGATGTTTCAAGTGGACTCCAAGGCAGAAACATATGTACCCAGTGAATTCTAAGCTGAAATTCCTGTTTCAACTGTACCACAATTCTGAAACTCTTGTATCCAGTGTACTTCATGGGTGAAACACACGTTTCTAGTGTATTCTAAGCTGAAACTCATGTTTCCACTGTACCTCAATGATGAAACTCTTGTTTCCAGTGTACTTCCAGGCTGGAACACATGCTCCTTGTGTGTTCTTAGCTGAAACTCATGTTTCCACTGTACCTCAAGGCTGAAACTCATGTTTTCAGTGTACTTCAAGGCTGAGGTATTGTAGAAAATGAATTTCATCTTAGAATACATTGGAAACATGTGTTTCAGCCTTGAGGTACAGTGGAAACGATTTTCAGCTTACAATACACTGGAAATGTGTTTCAGCCTTGAAATACAGTGGAAACATGAGTTTCAGCCTTGAGGTACAGTGGAAACACGAGTTTCAGCTTAGATTACACTGAGAGATGTGTTTTAGCTTGGACAATCCTGGGAACATGTGTTTCATCCTTGGAGTACACTGCAAATATGTTTTTCATCCTTGGAATACAATTGGAAAACATGTTTCAGCCTTGCAATACACTGGAACACCTGTTTCAATGTAGCAGTACACTGGGAACATGTATTTCAGCCTTGGAGTACACTGGAACACGTTTCTTCCATGGAGTGCACTGGGATTATGTGCTTCAGCATTTACATACACCCGGAACATGTGTTTCAGCATGTGTACACTGGGAACACATGTTTCAGCTTAGAGGACACTGGAACCACATGTTTCAGCTTCCATTACATTGAGAAGATGTGTTTCAGCCTTGGAGTACACTGATAATTAAGGTTGAAATACATGAGTACAGTGGGAACACAATTTTCAGCCTTGGAGTACACTGGGAACACATGTTTCAACCTTAGAGCAAACTGGGAACACGTGTTTCAGCATTGCTGTACACTGCATACACATGTTACAGACTTGGAGTACTCTATGAACACATGTTTCAGCCTTGACATACAATGGGAACATATGTTTTAGCTTGGAGAAGAGTGGGAACACAAATTTCAATGGTGGAGTACACAGGAAATATGAGTTTCAGCTTAGAATACACTGGAAACATGAGTTTCATCTTAGAATACACTGTGATCATGTATTATAGCATTGGAGTACACTGGAAACACCATTTTCAGCTTAGAATACACTGGGAACAAGTGTTTCACCATTGGACTTCACTGGAAACACGAGTTTCAGCTTAGAATATAAAGGGAACATGTATTTCAGCCTTGGATTACACTGGAAACACAAGTTTCAGCTTAGGATACACTGTTAACATGTGTTTCAACCTTGGCGTACACTAGAAAAACGGGTTTCATCTTAGAATGTGCTGGGAACATGCACTTCAGCTGTGTCGTACACTGGAAACATGAGTTTCAGCTTAGAATATACTGGGAACATGTGTTTCAGCTTTGGCGTACACTGGAAAAAGTTACTTTTTTGAATACACTGGAAAGATGAGTTTCAGCTTAGAACACACTGAGAACATGTGTTTCAGACTTGACATACACTGGAAATATGAGTTTCAGCTTAGAATACACTGGAAACATGAGTTTCATCATAGAACACACTGGAACATGTGTTTCAGCCTAGCAATACACTGGAAATTTCCGTTTCAGCCTGGAGTTACACTGGAAACACGAGTTTCAGCTTAAAATATACTGGGAACATGTGTTTCAGCCTTGGAGTATACTGGAAACATGCGTTTCAGGTTAGAATACAATGGAAATATGGGTTTCATCCTTGGAGTACACTGGAAACATGCGTTTCAGCCTTGGGGTACACTGGAAACACACGTTTCATCTTATAATACAATGGGGACATGTGTTTCAGCCTTGGAGTACACTGGAAACATGAGTTTCAGCCTTGAGGTAATGTGGAAACAAGAGTTTCAGCTTAGAATACACTGGGAATATGTATTTCAGCCCTGGAGTCCACTGGAAACATAATTTTCAGCCTTGAGGTACAGGGGAAACATGAGTTTCAGCTTAGAGTACACTAGGAACATGAGTTTCAGCCTTGGACAACACTGGAAACACGAGTTTCAGCCTTGAGGTACACTGGAAACCTCGGTTTCAGCTTAGCATCCACTGGGAACATGTGTTTCAGCCTTGGAGTACAGAGGAAACACAAGTATAAGCTTAGAATACATTTTTGAAGATGTATTTCAGCCTTGGCATATACTGGAAACACCAGTTTCAGCTTAGAATACACTGGGAACAAGAGTTTCAGCCTTGAGGTACTGTGGATAAACAGGTTTCAGCTTAGAATACAATGGCAATATGTGTTTCAGCATTGAAGTACACTGGAAACATGAGTTTCTGCCTTGTAGTACAGTGGAAACATGAGTTTCCTCTTAGAATACACTGGGAAAATGTGTTTCATACTTGGAGTCCATTGAAAACACGATTTTAACCTTACATTAAACTGGAAACATGTGTTTCAGCCTTGAAGTACACTGGAAACTCGAGTTTTAACCTTAAGGTACAATGCAAACACCAGTTTCAACTTAGAATACACTGGGAACATGTGTTCTAGCCTTGGCATACACTGGAAACATGTGTTT
Source organism: Murina feae (assembly GCA_004026665.1). Lineage (NCBI taxonomy): Eukaryota > Metazoa > Chordata > Mammalia > Chiroptera > Vespertilionidae > Murina > Murina feae. The sequence goes on from PVJC01046118.1 coordinate 7,409, forward strand.
CAGCCTTGAAGTACACTGGAAACATGAGTTTCAGCTTACAATACACTGGGATCATGTGTTTCTGTCATGCAGTACATTAGATACACGAGTATTAGTTTAGAATACCGTGGGAACATGTGTTTCAGCATTGGAGCACACTGGAAAAACAAGGTTCAGCTTAGAATACAGTGGAAATATGTGTTTCAGCCTTGAAGAACACTGCAAACAGCAATTTCAGCTTAGAATACAATTTGAACATGTGTTTCAGCCTTGAAATACACTGGAAAAATCAGTTTCTGCCTTGAAGTACAGTGAAAACACCCGTTTCAGTGAACAATAGAGGGAACATGTGTTGCAGCTTTGAAGTACACTGGAAACACGAGTTTCAGCCTTGAGGTACAGTGGAAACACGAGTTTCAACTTTGAATACACTGGGGACATGTGTTTCAGCTTTGGAGTCCACTGGAAACATGAGTGTCAGCTTAGAATACACTGGGGACATATGTTTCAGCCTTGGAGTCCACTGGAAACATGATTTCCAGCTTAGAATACACTGGGGACATGTGTTTCACCCTTGGGGTACACTGGAAACACCCGTTTCAGCGAACAATAGAGGGAACATGTGTTGCAGCTTTGAAGTACACTGGAAACATGAGTTTCAGCCTTCAGGTACAGTAGAAACACGATTTTCAGCTTAGAATACACGGGGAAAATGTGTTTCAGCGTTGGAGTCCACTGGAAACACGATTTTCAGCTTACAATACACTGGAAACATGTGTTTCAGCCTTGAAGTACACTGGAAACACGGGTTTCAGCTCTGAGGTACAGTGGAAACATGAGTTTCAGCGAAGAACACACTGGGAACATGTGTTTCAGCCTTGGAGTCCACTGGAAACACGATTATCACATTAGAATACACTTGCAACATGTGTTTCAGACTTGGACAATACTGGAAACACACGTTTCAACCTTGAGGTACAGTGGAAACATGAGTTTCGGCTATGAATACACTGGGAACATGTTTTTCAGCCTCGACGTACACTGGGGACACCAGTTACACCTTAGAATACAGTGGATACTTGAGTTTCAGTCTTGTGGTACACTGGGAACACGAGTTTCAGCTTAGAGTACATTGGGGACATGTGTTTTAGCCTTGGAGTACACTCGAATCACGAGTTTCAGATTAGAATACACTTGGAACACGTGTTTCAGACTTGGGCAATACCGGAAACACACGTTTCCGTCTTGAGATACAGTGGAAAGATGAGTTTCAGTTAAGAATACACTGGGAACTTGTCTTTCAGCCTTGGCGTACACTGGGAATACCAGTTACACCTTAGAATACACTGGATACTTGAGTTTTAACCTTGTGGTACACTGGAAACAGGAGTATCAGCTTAGAATATACTGGAAATATGTGTTTCAGCCTTGAAGTCCACTGGAAACATAATTTTCAGCCTTGAGGTACAGTGGAAACATGAGTTTCAGCTAAGAACACACAAGGAACATGTGTTTCGGCCTTGAAGTACATTGGAAACACGAGTTTCAGCCTTGACGTACAGTGGAAACATGAGTTTCAGCTTAGAATACACTGGGAATGTGTGTTTCAGCCATTAAGTACACTGGATACTAGAATTTCAGCCTTGTGGTACAGTTGAAACAAGAATTTCAGCTTAGAATTCACTGGGAACATATGTTTCTGCTTTGGAGTCCACTTGAAACATCATTTTCAGCTTAGAATACACTAGGAACCTGTGTTTCAGCCATGGAGTACACTGGAAACATGAGTTTTAGCTTAGAATATACTGGAAACATGTGTTTCAGCATTGAAATACACTGGAAACATGAATTTCAGCCTTGCAGTACTGTGGAAACAAGATTTTCACCTTAGAATACACTGGGAAAATGTGTTTCAGTGTTGGAGTCCATTGGAAACACACTTTTCAGCTTACAATACGCTGGAAACATGTGTTTCAGCCTTGAAGTACACTGGAAACACGGGTTTCAGCCTTGAGGTACAGTAGAGACCCGAGTTTCAGCTAAGAACACACTGGGGACATGTGTTTCAGCCTTGGAATCCACTGGAAACACGATTTTCAGATTACAATACACTTGGAACATGCGTTTCAAACTTGGACAATACTAGAAACACACCTTTCACCCTTGGGGTACAGTTGAAACATGAGTATCAGCTAAGAATACACTGGCAACATGTGTTTCAGCCTCGGAAACACGAGTTTCAGGTTAGAATACAATGGGGACATGTGTTTCAGCCTTGGAGTACATTGGAAACACGAGTTTCAGCTTAGAATACAATGGGGACATGTGTTTCAGCCATGGAGTACATTGGAAACATGAGTTTCAGCTTAGAATACACTGGGAACATATGTTTTAGGCTTGGCATACACTGAAAACATGTGTTTCACCTTACAATACACTGGAAACATGAGTTTCAGCCTTGAGGTACAGTGGAAGCATGAGTTTCAGTTAAGAATACACAGGTAACATGTGTTTCAGCCTTGGCGTACACTGCAAACACCAGTCACAGCTTAGAATACACTGGATACTTGAGTTACAGCCTTGTGGTTCACTGGAAACACAAGTTTCAGCCTTGCGGTACTGTGGAAACAAGATTTTCACCTTAGAATACACTGGGAAAATGTGTTTCAGTGTTGGAGTCCATTGGAAACACACTTTTCAGCTTACAATACTCTGGATACATGTGTTTCAGCCTTGAAGTACACTGGAAACACGGGTTTCAGCTTGAGGTACAGTAGAAACATGAGTTTCAGCTAAGAACACACTGGGAACATGTGTTTCAGCCTTGGAGTCCACTGGAAACACGATTTTCAGATTACAATACACTTGGAACATGCGTTTCAGACTTGGACAATACTGGAAACACACGTTTCACCCTTGAGGTACAGTTGAAACATGAGTATCAGCTAAGAATACACTGGGAACATGTGTTTCAGCCTCGGAAACACGAGTTTCAGCTTAGAATACAATGGGGACATGAGTTTCAGCCTTGGAGTACACTGGAATCAAGAGTTTCAGCCTTGAGGTACTGTGTACAGAGGAAACACAAGTATCAGCTTAGAATACATTTTTGAAGATGTATTTCAGTCTTGGCGTATACTGGTAACTCCAGTTTCAGCTTAGAATACACTGGGATCATGTGTTTCTGTCTTGCAGTACATTAGAAACATGAGTTTCAGTTTAGAATACCCAGGGAACATGTGTTTCAGCATTGGAGTACACTGGAAACACAAGGTTCACCTGAGAATATGGAGTAAACGTATGTTTCAGCCTTGGAGTACACTGTAAATACAAGGTTCAGTTTAGAATACAGTGGAAACATGTGTTTCAGCCTTGAAGAACACTGCAAAGACCAGTTTCTGCGTTTAGGTACAGTGGAAACACTCGTTTCAGCTAACAATACAGGGAACATGTGTTTCAGCTTTGAAGTACACTGAAAACATGAGTTTCAGCCTTGAAATACACTGGAAACACTAGTTTCCCCCTTGAGGTAGAGTGGAAACATGAGTTTCAGCTTAGAATACACTGGGGACCTGTGTTTCAGCCTTGGGGGTACACTGGAAACACCCATTTCAGCTAACAATACAGGGAACATGAGTTTCAGCTTTGAAGTACACTGGAAACATGAGTTTCAGCTTAGAATACACTGAGAACATGTGTTTCAGCCTTGAAGTACACTGCAAACAGGAGTTTCAGCCTTGGGTACAGTGGAAACACGAGTTTCAGCTTAGAGTACACTGGAAACATGTGTTTCAGACTTGAAGTACACTGGCAACACACATTTCTACTTGAGGTACAGTTGAAACATGAGTTTCAGCTAAGAATACACTGGGAACATGTGTTTTGGCCTTGGTATACACTGGGAACACCAGTTAGACCTTAGAATACACTGGATACTTGATTTTCAGCCTTGTGGTTACTGGAAACACGAGTTTCAGCTTAGAATACAATGGGCACATGTGTTTCAGCCTTGGAGTACACTGGAAACACCCGTTACAGCTAACAATACAGGGAACATGTATTTCCGCTTTGATGTACACTGGAAATATGTGTTTCAGCCTTGAAGTACCCTGGAAACATGAGTTTAAGCTTAGAATACTCTGGAAATATGTGTTTCACCTTACAATACACTGGAGACATGGGTTTCAGCCTTGAGGTACAGTGGAAACATGAGTTTCAGTTAATAATATACAGGTAACATGTGTTTCAGCCTTGGCGTACACTGGAAAAACCAGTCACAGCTTAGAATACACTGGATACTTGAGTTACAGCCTTGTGGTACACTGGAAACACGAGTTTCAGCTTAGAATACACTGGAGACATGGGTTTCAGCCTTGAAGTACACTGCAAACACAAGGTTCCGCTTAGAATACAGTGGAAACATGTGTTCCCAGTGTATTTTGAGCTGAAAATGATGTTTCAAGTGGACTCCAAAGCAGAAACATATGTTCCCAGTGAATTCTAAGCTGAAATCCGTGTTTGAACTGTACCACAAGGCTGAAACTCTTGTACCCAGTGTACTTCAAGGCTGAAACGCATGTTCCTTCTGTGTTCTTAGCTGAAACTCATGTTTCCACTGTACCTCAAGGCTGAAAATTATGTTTCCAGTGGACTTCAAGGCTGAAACACATATTCCCAGTGAATTCTAAGCTGAAACTCTTCTTTCCACAGTACCTCAAGGCTAAAACTCGTGTTTCCAGTGTACTCCCAGGCTGAAACACATATCCCCATTGTATTCTATGCTGAAACTCGTGTTTCCAGTGTACCACAAGGCTGAAAATCAAGTATGCAGTGTATTCCAAGGTGTAACTGGTGTTCCCAGTGTATGCCAAGGCTGAAACACATGTTCCCATTGAATTCTTAGCTGAAACTCATGTTTCAACTGTACCTCAATGGTGAAACGTGTGTTTCCAGTACTGTCCAAGTCTGAAACACATGTTCCAAGTGTAATCTAATCTGAAAATCGTGTTTTCAGTGGACTCCAACACTAAAACACATTTTCCCAGTGTATTCTAAGCTGAAAATCGTGTTTCCACTGTACCTGAAGGCTGAAACTCATGTTTCCAGTGTACTTCAAAGCTGAAACACATGTTCCCTGTATTGTTAGCTGAAAGGGGTGTTTCTAGTGTACCCCAGGGCTGAAACACATGTCCCCAGTGTATTCTAAGCTGAAAATCATGTTTACAGTGTACTCCAATGCTGAAACACATGTTCCCAGGGTATTCGTAACTGAACCTCATGTTTCTAATGTACTGCAAGACAGAAACACATGATCCCAGTATATTCTAAGCTGAAACTCATGTTTCCAGTGTACTTCAAGGCTGAAACACATGTTTCCAGTGTATTGTAAGCTGAAACACATGTTCCCAGTGTATTCTAAGTTGAAACTCGTGTTTCCAGTGTAGCTCAAGGCTAATACTCGAGTTTCCAGTGTACTTCTAGGCCGAAACACATGTTTCCAGTGTAATGTAAGCTTAAAATCGTGTTTCCTTTGGACTCCAAGGCTGAAACACATTTTCCCAGTATATTCTAAGATGAAACTCATGTTTCCGAGATTAAAAATGGCGGCGGTTTAGGCAGACGTATACAGTGCCTTGTCCCAGAGCAGATAGGGAAAGCAGCTGAAACGAGTAGCTTCCAGACCGAATTGGCAGTGGAGATCGAGCTGGGAGACAGCCTGCAGCTGGAGAAGACAGAAGACTCCTGATAGAGGTAAATTCAAGGCTTTGGGAAAGATATTTTACCAGACCTTAGCCCTGAGGATCGGAAAGGCTCCGCACGGCACTGGCGCCGGCACCCAGCCGCATCTCCCGAGACCGGCGGCGCAGCGGAAAGAGGGTCCGTGGAACTGCTGGTCAGCAGGGGATTCTCGATCCGGCTTCACAATCAGGAAAGGGCTGGGGCGTGCGGGCAGGAGAGAAGGTGCCCCTCGAAGAGGATTTTACATCTGGGTCCACAGTAAAGACTGAAGCGTGCCAGCAGGAGAGGCACACGCGCGGCCGCAG
>PVJC01046119.1:0-13419 GCA_004026665.1 Murina feae
TTTTATATAATTTTCTAGAAAGTTAATAGAAAAAAATGGACATTTTCTTATATAACCACAATGCTATATACTAGTACCTAACAAAATCAATAATAATTCCCTACTCTCATCCTATCCTGGTCCTTCTACAGATTTCCATGTTGCTACAAACATTTTAGCAAAGAAAGAATCTAATTATGTAGACCCTTGCGGAGGATGAAAGAGTAAGGCTGCCGTTTCTGTTCATTGATCAGGAGGGGGCCCACTCTCTTCCATGTATGGCCATTGCCCTTCTAGTTATATTTTAGCACATGCTTTTAGAGATAGATGCCTCGCTCAATTGAACTTCAGCTCTTTTACTGGAAGATCCCCAGAAGAAGGGAACTGGATTTTTGACCTTTTTGTTAGTTTTGCTTTCGTTTATTCTTAGCAACAATATGGGAAGGTTTGGTAGCAGGAAGTGTGGGAACATTGGTTAGGAAGGGTTTCGAGACTTCTCCTCTGCCTAATTTTTAGCATTTCAAGGAGCCAGGAACTGAGACTCCACAATGATCAGAATTCAATTAATTTTGAAAAAGTACATTTTCCAGATAACCCCCATTTAAGGCAGCATTTCTCAATAGGGATTTGGAATACAAGATACATAAGAATTACCTACATTTTTGAAAACACAAAGGCTCACTCTTGCCAACCCTCACTCCTGCACTACTGAGCAGGATCCGAGCAGAGGCAGAGGATGCTGAGGCTGCAGACATGCTTCGTCGGAAACTGCTGCTCCTTCCAACCCCCGACAAGGAAAAATAGAAGAACCGTTGATCCCAGTACATCAAAATCGCCTTGAAAGCCCACAGTCTCTGGAACTGTTTGCAAGATATATGGGATCAGTCATGCTAAGGATAGAGTTTTAATAAGCATGTTGAGAACTCATTTTTACAAATCAAAGGAGAGAAAAATCGATTTTCTCTGGGAAAATGTCTGGCTACAGTTCCACTTATAAAACAAAGATTTGACTTTGTTCTCTCCACCACTCATTTCTGCGCGCAAGATGCTCCTTGTTTAATGTTCCCATTGTGTGGCCTGCAGCCACTAACGTGTCTCCCTGGTGCGCTCTGGAAGCCTTTTAACATGGAAACAGTTGTTGGCCTTTGACAGATAAGTTCTCGGAGCCCCTTGGGTTCTGGTTAGAGCTGGGGCCATGTGCTGTGTGTCTTCGTTGGTGGGCCTTCTTATTTAAGAGCTCCAATGTAGTAACGATCCTTGCGGAGAGAGCTATAATGAGATCTCAGGATTGTTAAAACATTTCAGAAAGTCTTTCTTTGGGAGGTTTACGTTTGAAAGTAGTAACATTTCTTCTTCTTCTTCTTCTTTTTAACAGATTTTTGGAGCATATGCCACTCATCCTTTCAAGTTCAGTGACCACTATTACGGCACAGGCGAAACTTTTCTCTACACATTTAGCCCCAATTTCAAGGTACCTAGCTAGGAGAATATCTGATGTCCCAGTGTCACAGTACCAGGGCGGTGGGTGAGTTTGGAGCAGCAGCTGAACCATGACCCCATCTGGACTCCTTCCAGCCTGGGTCAACAGGATGACTGTAGTACACAATCTGCTCATGATCCTTCCAGGGACCTAGGGAACTGCCCTTCTGCCTGCTCTGGAGTCTAGGGAGGGATTGCAGGTCAGAGTGAACATGGGCCTGGGAGATCTCTCTGACGTCGTAACCCCTTAGGAGGTCTCATCCTCGGGTGGAGAAGGCCTGACAGTCAGGTGCTTCTTCAGCCAATGGGTGGTCCAGAGGAAATAGTCTAATGTTTCTTCTTCTTCCTTTTTTTTTTTTGCTAAGACTCCAGATTAAAATGTCTGTTCGCTGTCTTGTGTTTCTCTCCTAAGGTCTTTAAGTGGAGTGGAGAAAACTCATACTTTATCAATGGAGACATAAGTTCCTTAGAACTTGGTGGTGGAGGGTAAGGTTTTCATTGTTGTTACTAATTTACCACCTGCCTGGAGTGGGTCTCTTTTGACTCAGGGAACCAAAACCTTGGTACCAGCTGATGTTAGCTACTCCCTGTGCTGCTTATGTTAATTGGGATGGAACAGGGGCCTCCCATGACATTAAGAATGAGAGATGAAATGGTTTATTTATGTGTCGAAATGAGGCACTGCTACCACTTGCCTTTTAGGTAAGACAGATCACTTAAATGAATTAAAGGAAATGTACCCTTTGTTTTACCAGAAGTTTAGGGTTTTTGTCTCTCTGTAGCATAAATGAAAGAAGAACAGGGCAGGGGAGGACCAAAAGTGTGCCACCTAAGATTGAAATGAGTTGACCCCCCCCCCTTTTTTTTTTAACCTTTTCAGGGGACGATTCGGTTTATGGCTAGATGCTGATTTATACCATGGCCGAAGCAATTCCTGTAGCACTTTCAATAATGACATTCTTTCCAAAAAGGAAGACTTCATAGTTCAGGACCTCGAGGTGTGGACATTCGAGTGAAATTCAGGCTGCCTTAAAATACAACATGAAAAGAAATGGGTTTGGTCAGCTCTCCTAAAGAGGGCTGGAAGACACAGCCCCAGACCAGACCGCCTCCTCCCACCACCACGCTTTCTTTCTGCCACCATCTCAGAGCATGATCACGTTGCAGGGATCCTGGGAGGCGCCTGTGGAGGGCAGACACTGATGAGAGAGATTGGAAGTCCAGATTGTTGAAAGACTTGTACTCCCACTTTCATCAAATCCATACAGTGAGGAATCAGAGTATTTATAGATATATGAGTTGAATGCAATTTTTATTTTTGGTAACTGTGAAAAAAAAGATAATGTGGAAATATATACATGCCTTGTGTATTTATCAACATAATGTTCATTACCATGATGTACAGCACACTATTGTTTGCCATGGGAAAGGTTAGTCTCATTGAGAAAAATGGAAAGTGTACAGCACTTCAAGGGAATTTGTATGTGATTTTTTTAAAAAGAAACTTTTATTTATTATTTCCGGTATATTGTCTGAAATGTGTTGCCAGTTTTTTTCTTTTAATGTGTCAAATCTTGAAATAAAGAAATGTGCTATGTTTTGGCGACAATTCCACTTGATTTATATAGTTTTATATTGAGCTTTTTTTGCCCTGATTGTTTAGGGTGATGATCTTAAACATGGATATCTATGCTTAATTGTGAACTTTAAAACACTCATCGCCAGTGTTCATTGATTTGACTGTTATAGGCCGGCTTTCCATAGACTCAGTAAAAAGGTATGTTTTTAGTTACTTACTCTGAACATAGTTGTGTAAAGAAGAATAAGCCATTTCTCACAGTTATGAGTTGATATTTACAGAAGTGGATACCTTTATGAACCTAGAGTCGAACAAACCTTGCTTTTGAATAGAAAATGGTTTGTTTCTTATAAAATCATTTGTGGCTAGTAACAAAAACTTTATTTTCATAGTGTTTTCACATAATTTCCCCCAAGTTTTTACACTCACAAACAGGCCTCTGTTTTTAAAGGGACTGAATGTTTTAATGTCTGCATATTTTATATCAAATGGAAAAATCTCAAATTAGCCCAATTGTCTTGGTCTCTAGACTCCTTTGTTTGAGAAAAACAATGCAAAGAAATGCATCCATACCAAAATTGGAGCAAAAAAGTAAAACCTGTTTTTCAACATCAACCCATTTTTAACATCATAAAACACTGTTTTGTTAACTATAATAATAAAACCTTGTTAAAGTTTAACCAATATTATTGATTGCCAGACTTTTATGAAAGCCAAAGACTGCTAATGTAAAACATGTTCAAATAATAGCCAAAGCTGAGAAGTGGTCTGTCATCAATTACATCCCCAGTAATCTCGGAAAGAAAAAATTAATACAAAAGTAGTATTTATATAACTGCATTTAGAAAAATAGAACAGGTCTTAGAATGTAAGCCTGCAGAGGGCAGAATATTCCCTTTAGATTGTTCTCTTATTTTAGACTATTTATACGCAAGAACAAAGTGCCAAGTGGCCTTTTGTCAGATCAACAGTTACTTAACTCCACCTACATTCCATACAAGTTTAAATGAATGCTGTAAAACCTTAACTCTGTAGCCTGGGTGTGCTTTCTCCTGAGTTCTTCTATTGAGAATTCTTGATGAAAAACATACTGGCAGTTTAACGTTAATCTGCTCATTAAATAATGTGTTGGTGTGAGATATCAGGAATGTCTCATGATGATCACGTTTATCATTTATGCTATTTGCAGCCATATGCTATTAACAAACAAAACAGTCATTTTGCATATAGTTCACTCTTACCTAGTTTAGTCCATGATATTACACGTACTTGTGAGAGCATATCCAGATGCTGTGTTCTCTACTTAAAACAGTGTTGCCCAATCAGAAATGTGTGGCCCTTCATTTATGAATATTGAATATATGTAATGCAGTGCTAGCCCAATATTTTCAATAAAGGAATTTATGCATTCAGTCTGATTTTCTTTCCCAAGGATTCATTCCACCGGTATTTATTGGACACTAGAGTTTTTACTTCTGTGAGAGGATGATGAAATAGCCAAGACTAAATAAGGTCCAGTACTCATGTTTTTCTTTTTGCTTCTTATGCCACCCTGCAAATGCCCTCTTCAGTCCTTATGGCCATCCTCCTCTTCTCTCACCAATCATGAAAACTGCCTCTGTTGTAGTTACTAAGGACAATCTTGGCTCAAAATCTACCACTTTCCCTGTTTTTTATCCTTCTAGCTATTCTTTGAATAGTTTTCTTCTCCTTTTAACATTCTCTCTTGACCTGCTTTCTAATTTCAATGGACACGTTATTCTCTGATCAGCTTTCCTTGGCATCCTGTCTGCCACCCTGAAAGATGAAGACCTCGGGAAGTCTTCATTGATTCTCACTTCCCCAGTGTATGAGTCTACATCAAAAGACCTGGGTGGGAGAGGGCGAGCAAATGTCTCGTCAGACTCTGTTGAAAAAGATTTAGATATATTCCCCTGCTACAAGCCACTAGGCATACCCTGAACTAGTGTGAGACGTATTATTGCCCTTTGTTTGATTCCCTTGCTTTAATTCCTCCTAAAGTCTAGAGGCATGGGGAACAAGACTAATAAAACAACTACTTTCCTCATTGAGAATCTCTTAAACCAGAAATGGAAGCTAAGATGTGTGTTCTTAAGATGCTTAACCAATTTTTACCAATATAATCAGATAAAGAAAGGTAAGGAGGCCAGAAACCAAAGCAAGTTCCAGAAACAAGGTCAGCCACATGTGCCCCTCGTGTAAGTATCAGAAGTACCTTTCACCACTTCCTTCTGCCTCAAATCAGGTCACACGCTCCTCCTCATTCAGGGAAAATCCTAACCTCAGAGCATTCATCCTCTGCTCCCACCTCCTTTTCTATGACCAGTATCCACAGTGATCCCCCGAAAGAAGATGCCTTCAAATTAGGCTTTATAATTCACACCAAAATCTTAAGTTCTTGCTGTCATCTCTTCTATTTAAAGTCTACAGCGGTTGAAAATAAAAACTAGTAGGGCCTCTCTGGTGTGGTCAAACAAACCATCAAAATGGTGTTTCTTTAGAGAATATCTTTGGTGACATATTGTTTATCTTCTAGATCAGTGCTGCTCAGTAGAACATTCTACAATAATGGAAATATTCCAGAGTTTGCACTGTTCTTCATGGTAGCAACTAGCTCCCATATTAGTATTGAACCCTTGAAATGGGTCCTGGGTGATTGAGGAGCTGAATTTTTTTATGTATTTCACTTTAATTTATTTAAATTTAGCTGCATGTAGCCATTGGCTGCTATGTTGAACAGCACAGTTCTAGATCAAGATCAAGAGATGGCTCAGCCAAATCGTATTTCTTTTTTAAAAAAATACATTTTATTGATTTTTTACAGAGAGGAAAGGAGAGGGATAGAGAGTTAGAAACATCAATGAGAGAGAAACATCGATCAGCTGCCTCCTGCACACCCCCTACTGCGGATGTGCCCGCAACCAATATGCCCTTGACCATAATCGAACCTGAGACCTTTTAGTCCACAGGCCGATGCTCTATCACTGAACCAAGCCAGTTAGGGCCATATTTCATCAGCAACGAACTTAGACTGTTACTGCCTCACCAAAAGAGAACCTTTTGTTCTGAGTACTTTGATTTGTCTTTGTTATGGATCTTCACACCACCTAACATAATGGTGTGTGTCTCACTGTTTATGTAGTCAGTTAATAAAGTTCCCTGAGAGTCTTTTCAAACTGAAAAGTTGGCTCTCTATGGGATTACTGATTCTCATCACTAACCAACAATAATAAAAACCTCTCGCACTGCCCTGTCCTTGTCTCGAAAATCTCATGCCTTGGCCATTGTCATGTGTCTTGTTCTCACACGGAACAGTTTACTGCCCGTGGCAGCCCTATAGGATGTCATATCCCTCAGTAGGCACAACCCATCCACAATGTATGAGGGACCACAGAAGATTAAACAATTTAATTCCTTACATAGAAGGAATTGAACGTCCAGTCTCAGAACCACCAAGGAACCAAGAATGCCTCAGACAACCCAGGCAACCTCCTTCCATGTGCAGAAAGTTTTAACATCAACCGTTAAAATGAAGGGTGATCAAAAGGCATAAGAAAAGAGAACCTGGGTAAGCAATGGAACCTCTATGTGCTCATTTTCCTTCTCTACAATGTGGGGATGATGATAATAGCAGCCACCCCATGACTATATGATGATTAAAGCACTTAAAATAGTACCTGACAAAATAAGCACTACTAGCTATTAGATAAAATAATGGATAAATTCCTTCCTCACATTGAGGAATCAACTAATAATGTGAAAGTTGCAAAGAAAAGTTCATCTTCTAAGACAGCAACATAGCTTCTAACAACTTGTTTTCAGACCTATTGCAATGGCTCCCATTTGCTCTTTAGATGTTTTTAACTGAAACTTTCTTTTTAAAATTATAGAACTAATACATGTTCATGGTAGTTTTCAAACAATACAGAAGGGAATTTAGTGAAAAGCAAACATTTCCCTCCCTACATTCCCAGAGGTAACGACCACAAGAAGTTCCTTGTATTTCCTTTTAGAGTCTTTTTTTGCATATATAGTTACCTATATCTTCTTTATATAAACAAGCATACTGTACATACTGTTCTTCAGTTTGCCTTTTTAATTTAATTATATTGTGAACAATATTTTGTATCAGTATTTGTGGATGTATCCCATTGCATTGGACATCATTGTTGAAATAGTTCTTCATTAATGGACTTTTTTTTTGCTATTACAAAGAATTTTTCATGAACTCGCTTGTATATAAAGCTTTGTGCTTTTGTGATTGTATTTTTCTGAGATAACTTTTAGCAGTGAGTCAAAGAGTGTACTTTTTATTTCAAAAGATACTATTAGTTATTCCTTCATAAAAGTTATACTAGTTTGTACCAACAGTGTATGAGTATGCCAGTTAGTTACCTCAGAGCCTCACCAAATACAGGTTTTATTAATACCTTTTTAATTTTTGCCAAAATGATATTTTAATTTTCTAATAATGAATGATGGTGAACATCTTTCCATGTGTTGGCTATGTTTATATCTTTTTCTGAATATTCTGTCCTAGTTCTTTGTCCATTTTCCTACCGAGTTATTCATTATTTACTGATATGTAAGCTTTCTTTATATGTTCATAAAATTAATCATATGTCACAAGTGTTTGTAATCCTCACGCAAGGATATGTTTCCTTATTGATTTTGAGAAAGAAAGAGAGAGACAGAGAGAAAGAGAGAGAAACATTGGTAAGCCGCCTCCTCCGCGTGCCCTGACAGGATACCAAACCTGCAACCTTTTGATGTATGGGGCAATGCTCCAACCAACTGAGCCACCTGACCAGGGCTGCTTAGCTTATATTTGAAAATGCATACAACAAAGACAAGTCTCTACTATCTATTAACATCTTTGAATATGTTTCTTAGCCATTCACATTTTCTTGTTTGGGAGATGTCCATTCATGTCTTCTGCCTGTTTCTCCTACCCTGTCTTCTGGGAAGAGGTCACATGAAACCCTTGCTGTTCCTGCTTTAAGAATAAATAATAGACATTAATCAGCCTGTTAATCTTATCTACTTCTGAGGGGAGGACAAATAGTTAACGTGATGATAATCACGGGGTGTGAGGCCTTACAAAGGTATTTTGTAAAGAGTTGTCCTTAAATTGGCAGTATCTAGAGAGGGGTGAAAAAGGAAGATGCTTGTTGGTTTGTGTTTTGTTTTATAGATGTGGGCATGTGTTGGTATTTATTAATTTGATTATGTGGTTTTTTTAATAGAAGCAGCATCAAGTAGTTTAGTTGTAATAACAGTAGACATTCATTGAACACTTGTGTGCTAGGTAGTCTTCTCAGCAGTTGACATATATTATCTCAAGCTTCATGATAACTTGCGATGATCATGAGATAGGCACAACCATTATTATTTCCAAATCGAAGAAATAGAGGACCTGAAAAATTAAGAACTTATTAACAACTAAATAGTAGAAATGGACTTCAAATTGAGGGAGTCTGACTCTTCAGCTCATGGCAAGGTGACAAAGAATTGAAGAACGATCCAGAACAGATAGTACTAAGAAGTTGGGAGAGTTTGAAAGTTGCTGGTTTGTAAGAGAAATTGAAGTTCAGGTTTTCAAGGACTCAGTAAACATAAAGTTAGGATTTTGCCACAGGAATGAGCTATGTAAAGAGGAATGGAGGCAAAGGGCACTGGAATCCAGGTGCTTGAGAAGCTGTGACTCAGATGCCAAGGCTGTTGCCCAAGGTAACAGCTGGAGTTTGGCAGCATCTGTGGGTCAGGTGCTGAAGCTTTCCGTGCATCAGAGGCAGTGGCCTAGAAACCAGTGGACGATGGTGATTATGCTTCATGCTATAACATGCAATTCAGAAGGGGGCAGAGAGTGGGAAGTTGCATACCGGTAGAGATGGAGCCACCTGGAACTGGCAGTTAGAAGCTCAGAGAATGCCAACAGTGCTTCCAAATCTCTTAGCATGTTGGAAGGAAGGGAGAAAAGACATTTTTGTTTGTCAGGTCTCAAGGGAAGTGATGTTCTTGGTGGAATGCCAGGGTTCAGTTACAAGAGGTGAAGGTATATTTCGGTGAAGAGGTTGAGGTTATAGATTTAGAATACTTACAGTGAAATTGTGCCTTTATAGTGGAAAGATTGCAAAGATGCAGTGGTGGAAAAAAGTTGGGGGAAAGTAGCATAAGATAGTTTGGGTATGAGTAAAGAGATTTTTTTTCCCCTTTGAGGGTAGCTAATAAGAACCAGAATGAATGGTATAGATGTGATGTGTTGGCTTTGAGAAATACAGGTGTGAATTTGACAAGAAAATTGACATTAATTTGAAGTTGCTGGAGGTGCACTCATTTGCACAGTAGCTGTGTTCTATTGATTTTGGGCAAACAGGAGGTGCCTCTAGTGCTACTAAAAGGGCTGCAAGATGGACGCCTCTATCGTCCACCAACTGAAATGATCCTGAGTAGGCTGACCCATCTTCCTGTGTCCCATGTTCTCCATTTCTAAAATAGAGTTCATAATATCTACTATCTGAGACGTCAAGAGAATAAAATGCACATATATGAAAGTGCCTTCAAAAATTGGAAAAGCCAGACAAAGGTAAGTTAGGACTATTATGGTGTTAGTCATATCAAACTTGTTTTGCTGATTTCTTTATCAGAAACACAAAGTCCAAGTGCAACCTTGTTCTTGATTTAAAAAGCAGGAATTACCTTCAATGATTTGTTTGAAAACGTGGCCTTTAGGGAAGCACGATGGGAAAAAAAACCCAGAAGTGTCTGCGTTTTATTCTGTAGACAAGTGAAAAATCATTTGTCAGGGAAACAACAGGAATAAGAAAGCCATTAGAAGGGAAGGGTGTTTTTCTTTTTTTTTCTTTTGTCATTCTTTCCATTACAAATGATTTACAGTTTCCATTTAAGAACAACGGACTTCCCTCAAAGTCCTTTAGCAAAGTTCAAACAAGTTGGGACTCTAGGCCACTTGCCAATGTTTGTTCAAAGAGAGCTCTAAGAAAGGCAGTTTAACAATCAGAAACTGGAAAATTCTCTCTTCTCCCACACACACACACTCTCTTCTCTTCTTTCCTTGCCTGGACGGTTCACTCGTTCCAATGGTGGAGGCCAGCATACATGCAATAGTTAGTAGCAGATAACAGCCTCTTAGCCTTAAGGATTTCCTTTTATACTATTTTTCTTAAGGAGGAAGAAATGTGGACATGTTTGTTTTTCTTTCACCTTCAGAAAAACTAATATTCTTGAGACACTGGTGAAACAGCAAGCATTTGTTTCTATTTACTAAATAGAAGCCAGGGGAAGTCTTTGCAATTATGTTCAGAAAACTTCTATTGAAGATGTGAGCAAAGAGTGTCTGAATGTTGAGATGATACTTTATGAGATTAAGACAAACCCAACAGCGTGCTTACTATAGCTTCACTGTAAAATGGTAACACTACACTGTGTCAGACATGTGGTCGTAGCAGCTCTATAGTTCGTCTCAGCCAGGGATACCAAGCAATCTGCCTGAGAATGCCCAGTGAACGTCTGACATCAGGGTTGGACAACTAAAAAATTTATGGAAGGAAGGGTGGGAAGAGATTAACCAATGAGTTTACATGCATGTATACATAGCCCATGGACAGACAATAGGAAGGCCTGGAGAGGGGACAGGAGTGAGAGAGAGGGGGTCAATGATGGGGGGGGAAAAAAAGACATCTGTAATACTTCAAATAATGAAGATAAAATTTTTAAAAATTTACAGCATGAGATAATGATCAAAGGAAATTAAATTCATCTGGAATCCTGAATTTAAAAAAATTGTTAAGATGTTTTTCTTATGAAAAATGTAATCTATTTTCATTGTTGTAGATGTATAATATACATATAAATAAGAAAAAAATATCAATCCTTAATTTATGGATCCAGATCACATTGCAAATATATTTGATGTATATCCTCTTAGGCATTTCAGGTGTATATTTAACAAACATGGACTATTCTGCCCTGACCAGGTAGCTCAGTTGATTAGAGCATAGTTCTGACATGCCAAGGTTGTAGGTTCGAACCCTAGTCAGGGTACATACAAGAAGATCCAAAGAATGCATAGATACATGGAACAACAAAATCAATATTTCTCAATCTTTCTCTTATCTCTCTCCAAAAATCAATTTTTAAAATTTTAAAAAGGATTGTTTTACACACATCCTGGTGCCACCTTCACGAAGCACCATGGTTAAGAGTACATGTTCCATCAGACTGCTTGAGTTTGGGTCGCAGCTTTGTATATGACTAGTAGGATGACACTGGGCAAGGTTCTCCTGCTGCTGGGAATGGAGCTTTTGACAGGATCTAGTCCTGGATGGCTTAGCTTGCCATCAGCCAAGATCAGAAATCTGTGAATAAAAGAGATTTACAGTGAGGAGATTAGCAGTTTAATCTATTGGACAGCTGAGTGGGAATATCCAGTATGCAGCTGGATTTTGATTTGGAGAAAGGTATAAATACAGTTAGGAGTGTGGGAGTCATGGGCATATATATATTTAGAGCTTTGAGACTGGATGAGGTCAAGGGAGGTCAATGTGGATGAGAAGAGTAAGAAGTAAGCCCTGGGGTACTCCAACACTAAGAGTTTAGAGAAGAGATACAAGGAAAGGGAATTTAAAATGTAAAAAAGGGCCCTTGCTGGTTTGGCTCAGTGGATAGAGCATTGGCCTGCAAACTGAAGGGTCTCAGGTTTGATTCTGATCAAGAGTATATGCCCGCGTTGTGGGCTCGATCCCCAGTATAGGGAGGGGAGTGCAAGAGGCAGCCAATCAATGATTCTCATTATTGATGTTTTGTATCTCCCTCTCGCTTCTTCTCTGAAATCAATACAAATATATTTATAAAAAAATAAAATAAAATGTGATAAAGGTGGTGATAATTCATGTGGAAAGTCTGATGAGTTAATGCAGCTTCCTCAGGTTGGGCGGAACAGAGACACGAGAGCAGATGAACTTGAATGACACGTGTTTACTTGGGGTTGGCAGCAGTCACTCTGCTCCTGTGCTCAGAAATTCCAGGATCTCTGCCTTTCCTGATCGTTATCAGTGTGGCTTATGGTTCCTGGTATTCTTTGTGTGTGTACCTCCTTTTTTCCTGTTAATAATGTTTGCTCTGCTCAGTCTTGCTGCCTTTAATGTATTGACCACCATTCTCTCTTAAACCCACTGGAAAGAATCAGGCTTCTCCCCCAACCCCAATAGTAAAAGCACTTTTATCAGCTTTATCAGTGATCTCCACTCAATTCTCAGGTCTCTTCTTCTCATCCTGTCAGCAGCCTTTGACAGATGGCTCCCTCCTACCTGAATCAACCTTTGCTTCTCCTCCAGCACTTTCTCCTGTTCTCCTGGCTCTCACAGGCCACTTTTCTTTCAGTTGCTTGACCATTTCTCATTTTCCTAATTTCTAGATGCTGGGGTGCCCCAAGCTCAGTCTTTGGAACTTTCCTCTTTTCGATCTGTGCTTACTCCATTGGTGATCTCTTTTAATTTCATGAATGTAAATGCTGTATTCTGAAGCTTTCTTTCTTGAACTCCAGGCTCATAAATGTAACTACCTAATGACATTGCCACCTACATGTCAAATTGGCATCTGTAGTATATTGTGTCATCATTGTTCAAAATAGTTTTTGCCTTTTCCAGACCTTGGGTTACATTTTACCCTGTTCTGCTGATGTCAGGATTGGCATGTGTCTTGCTTTGGTCGATGACATGTGCTTTGAAGTGACATGTACCAATTCTGAGGAGCCTTAAGGGTCATCATGTGGCTCTGTGTGCTCTCTTTTCCCTCTGTTCTAACACCAGAAACTTCCCTGATCGTTCAGTCTGAGTCATGGGATGCAGTCTGCATGGCCAGAGCCAACTTGCTATGGACACAAATATGAGCAAGAAATAACCCTTTTGTTTCAAAGCATTATGATATTCGGAGTTGCCCTAGCTGGTTTGGCTCGGTGGCTAGAGCATCGGCCTGAGGACTGAAGGGTCCCTCCCGGGTTCAATTCTGGTCAAAGGTACATGTCAGGGCTGTGGGCTCAATCTCCAGTGTGGGGTGTGCAGAGGAAAGCCAATCAATGATTCTGTCTCATCATTGATGTTTCTATCTCTCTCTCCTTTATCCCTTCCTCTCTGAAATAAATAAAAATATACATAGAACTGTTCTCAAAACTGCCTGGTACTGGCACAAGAATAGACATATAGATCAATGGAATAGAATAGAGAACCCAGAAATCGACCCGAACCAATATGCTCAATTAATATTTGACAAAGGAGGCAAGAACATACAATGGAATCAAGACAGTCTCTTCAATAAATGGTGCTGGGAAAATTGGACAGATA
>PVJC01046120.1:0-13429 GCA_004026665.1 Murina feae
TCTGCCTCTGAATCTATTTTTGTTCACCAGTTTATAATGGTTATTATTATCCATAGATGAGTGAGGACATGTGGTATTTTTCTTTCATTGACTGGCTTATTTCACTTAGCATTATGTTCTCCAGCTCCATCCATACGCCTGCAAATGCTAAGAACTCCTTCCTTTTTACAGCAGCATAGTATTCCATTGTGTAGATGTAGCACAGTTTTCTAATCCATTCATCTGCTGATGGGCACTTAGGCTGTTTCCAAATCTTTGCTATGGTGAATTGTGCTGCTATGAACATAGGGATGCATATGTCCTTTCTGATTGGTGTTTCTGGTTTCTTAGGATATATTCCCAGAAGTGGGATCACAGGGTCAAAAGGGAGATCCATGTTTAATTTTTTGAGGAAACTCCATCCTGTCCTCCCCAGTGGCTGCAGCAGTCTGCATTCCCACCAGCAGGGCCCGAGGGTCCCTTTTTCTCCGCATCATTATTTCTCCTGCGATTATTATTGAAGTCCTGAGCACACGTCCTGATACACGTAAACTAGAGGCCCAGTGCGTGTATTCGTGCACCAGTGGGGTCCCTCGGCGTGGCCTGCACCCTGTCGCAATCTGGGACCCCTGGGGGGGTGTCGGAGAGCCATTTTCGGCCTGATCCCTGCGGGCTGGCTGAGGGACCCTGTTGGTGCTAAATCCGTGCACGGGGCCTCTAGTATGCATATAAGACCTTTGGTTCGTCTCTTCCCACCCTTCCTCCTCCCCCCTTCCCTCTGAGATTCATCAGTTTGTTCCATGTTTCCATGCCTGTGGTTTCCGCTCCTGTGTTGAGTGTCTGCCTCCTGGTGGTCAGTGTGCGTCATAGCTACCAGCTGGTCTGCCACTTAGGCTTTTACATATATAGATAACCAACAGTTTAGCAACTTTTAGCAAGGAATATAAACTATTATTTTATAGAAACTATCACCTTAGAATATGATTTAAATTTCAGGTTCTATTTGTGATTCAGTCAAAGCTACTTTTTTTAATTCCAGGGAATTCTCTCCTTAACACATGTAGCCAGTTTCCATCACATCTCAGTTATGGGCAGCTAAGAAATGCACCCTGATATCAGTCCTACCTGACGGAGGATAGCTGCCTTCAGGCTTTCTACTTTGGGGAATGTTTTGTACCTTCAGTGGTTTTTATTTTGGAGAAGTAGGAACTCACATCCTATATAATAACAGGCTAATATGCAAATTGGCCAAACAGCAGAATGACTGGTCATTATGACATGCACTGACCACCAGGGGGCAGATGCTCAATGCAGGAGATGCCCCTGGTGGACAGTGCTCATGGCTGGCAAGCACAGTGGCAGTGGTGGGAGCCTCTCCCACCTCCATAGCAGCGCTAAGGGTGTCTGCCTGCTGGCTTAGGCCCGCTCCCCGCAGTGGGCCTAAGCCAGCAGTTGGACATCCCCAAGGGCTCCAGGACTGCAAGAGGGTGTAGGCTAGACCGAGCCCCCTGCCCATTAAGTGCATGAATCTCATGCACCAGGCCTCTAGTAGTTTTATAACAGGTAAAACCCTACAGTTCTGTGTTGACTTTCCTTGTCCCCGTGAACTCAGGGTTTTTATCGGTCAGGATACTGGTCTTCGGGTTATGATCTCCAGCCTTGTGTTGTGAACAGCATGAAGCCCCACCCGCAGGGCAGTAAAGAGCGGCCAGGCTGGGGGGTCATGTGGTGTTGGCGTCTTGTGGCGGCCGTGTCTCAGTGAAACCACTTTGCACAGTAAGTTCGCAGCTGCTCGGAGGGAGTGTCCTTCTGGGAGACTCACCGGGCGCTTCTTCCCTCCGCAGGCGGACGCCCGGAAGTCAGTGCCCTCGATGGTCGACCGGCTGCAGCGGCAGATCATCATCGCGGACTGCCAGGTGTACCTGGCTGTGCTCTCCTTCGTCAAGCAGGAACTCTCAGGTACCGGCAGCATCACGCGAACGGCCTTCGCTAGGCCGTGTGCAGTCAGCAATCCTCTCGTTTTCAGAATGCCTCGCATTTCGGCCTTTGAAAGTCCGTGGCGCTGCCCTGTCTGGTGTGGCTCAGTGGATAGAGCGTCAGCCTGTGGACCAAAGGGTCCCGGGTTCGGTTCTGGTCCAGGGCATGTACGGCATGTAACTTAGCAACAGGCTTCTCCCTGGCCCAGGCCCTGGTCGGGTGTGTGCAGGAGACAACCCATCGATGTGTCTCTCTGTCTTTCCCTCTCTCTCTAAAAGTCGGTGGAAACATATCCTTGGGTGAGGATTAAAAAGAAAGAAAAGGAGAAAGTATGAGGCACCTCTTTGGGGCACGGTAACCAGCTTACTGCTCGGGAAATTGGGACTATGGATCCGAGTGGCATTTCGTGAGTCACTTTTAGTGCCACAGTCTCTGTTCATCTTCTCATCTCAAGAGAGTGGGCACCAGTGCCAGCGACAGGCAGGCAGGCAGACAGGCCGGCATTTTCTTGGTGGGAACCAAGTTGTGACAGCACCTTTACAGTGAAATAGAGTGGGTTTCAGTGCCCTTTTTTTTTTTTTTTTATCTTTTCTGTGTTTCAGGAAATTGTTATTGAAGGCCTAAGCACATACCAAGATTTCCTAGTAGATTGAATGACCTACATTTTAACCTTTAGAGAGAGAAACTAATTTCTTAATTAGTTCGAGAGAAATGTTTTCTTTAATTTTGTAGCTTTAACATCTTGAGTGGTAAATAATAGCATGTTAGTTTATCATGAACAGTCTGCAATTTATTTTTTTTAAAGTACATTTTTATTGATTTCAGAGAGGGAAGGAGAGGGAGATAGAGAGAGAAACATCAGTGATGAGAGAGAATCACTGACCAGCTGCCTCCTACACGCCCCACACTGGGGATCAAGCCCGCCACCCAGGCATGTGCCCTGATGGGAATCGAACCCTGACCTGTGAGCTACACTGGCCGGGCTCTTCTGTAATTTATTTAAACAGTTTCTCCTGGACATGCATGTGTTCTTTGCTTTTAAAAATATGCTTTACCCGTAAACTGTATTTCTTTCACAAACGGCCTTCTCTCATTCGCCAACAGGCTGATATGAATCAGTTACTGATTCCACTTGCCTAGCTGTTTAAGCTCTTGGTTCTTCCTGCAGCCGTAGGCTAGAATACTTGGTGTTTGTCTGAAACAGCAAGTATGACCCAGAGAGGGCTTCCTTCGCCTTTTAGAACCCCCGGGTCATTACACTATAAAGTGTTAATTTCCTGCTTTGCTGAGGCCCATTTCTCGGAAAACACTTTTTTGTGGATAATTTTTTTTGGGAAAAACTCATTGGACATGTCTGTTATAGGCGTCCCTCCCCCAGCCCTGGGGCGGTTGGCACACGCCTGCCTGGGCTCCATCCAGGTAGATGTGAGCCTGTGAATGTTGTTAATGCCTCACCCCCCTCCCCATCCCGTGGCCCTGAGCACCTGGGTGGTTGAATTCGTCACCGCCCCATCCCCACCCTGTGGCCCTGAGCACCTGGGTGGTTGGGTTTGTCACCCTCCTCCCCACCGAGAGGGTAACTGCTAGTAGCTCTTCCTAACCAGCCCCTGGGTGCTGACGGAGGGCGAGTGTGACAGTGATAAGGGTGACGTGACCGTCACGCTCCACACTTAACCCAGGTGCTAGTTCTCAGAGGCTGTCCCCCAAGCTTGTCCCATGTCCTCGTGTCCCCAGTGGGGGGCGTGCAGGGGGCAGCCGGTCAGTGATTCTCTCTCATCATGGATGTTTCCATCTCTCTCCCTCTCCCTTCCTCTCTGAAATCAATAAAAATATATAAAAAAAAGAACCCAAGTATTTTTCAGTGGCCTGCAGCCCTGAGTTGTAGAATGGCCTGTAGGCCCCCAAAATAAAGAGATGAAAAGGACACGGTGTTGCTCGGTTTGGGGTGTTCTCGCGTGGCCCTGCTGTCGGTGCGGGACCGGTACCTGCGCTCACTGTCCGCTCCCCCCCTTCCCCCCCCAGCGTACATAAAAGGCGGCTGGATCCTCAGGAAAGCCTGGAAGATCTACAACAAGTGCTACCTGGACATCAACGCGCTGCAGGAGATGCACCAGAAGAGGCCGCCCGGGGAGCCCTCGCCCGACGCCGCCAACGGCAACCACGTGGCGGCGGAGGGGGTGTCCGAGGAGACGCTGAGCCGGCTGAGAGGTGCCGTGAGCTTCGGATACGGCCTGTTCCACCTTTGCATCTCCATGGTGCCCCCCAACCTGCTCAAAATCATCAACCTGCTGGGGTTTCCCGGAGACCGCCGCCAGGGGCTGTCTTCACTGATGTGTGCGAGCGAAAGTAAGGACATGAAGGCCCCTTTAGCTACGTGAGTAGCTGTTGCACTGCTTTGTAGGTAACGTAGTGTTGAGAGTAAGGGGCCGGCAGTCAGCCCGGGAGAGGAGCGTCAGGTAAATGCGGGTTTGGTTGACATCATGCTAGTGTCTTTATTTATTTATTTTTTAAATATGTTTTTATTGAGTTCAGAGAGGAAGGGAGAAGGGGAGAGAGAGGGAAACATCCATGAAGCGAGAATTATGGATCGGCTGCCTCCTGCATGCCTCACACGGGCATGGACCCCACACGGGGGCCTGGGCCCTGACTGGGATCGGACGGTGACCTCGGGGTTCCTGGGTCAGTGCCCAGCCAGTGGGCCACGCGCAGCAGGGCGCAGCCGATGCCTTTTGATGCAAGGCCGACGGCCATGGTTCCGGAGATTGTAGCAGCTGTCTTAGGGAGCTGGGCACGGTGCTAAGGCTCACAGACGGGTCCTGCGTTTAGACGGTAAAACGACCCCATTGCCCAGCCTTCCATGAGGGTATACACAGTTTTGGGGACCTTGGCCACAGTCGCTGAGATCCCAGTTCTGGTTCTTTCTGTGACTATGAATTTTTATCCTTCTGTCCTCGTCTTGGGTAACTTTCTTGACGATTCTGGTTGATCCCTGGTCTCTTAGATGTGGCTTTGGCTACTTGGCGCGACCCCAGTAAACTGAGTCATTGTGTGGTTCAGTCTAAGCTTAAGTGGCAATTATTTAAACACAAGAGTGTACTGGTCAGAGCAGGGACGACCCATTCCTCCATCAGTTAAAAATGGTGTGATTTTTTCCCCTCGATTTGGTAAATATCTGCCATTTGCAATTTGAATGATGTCACCGGACACTAGATGTCACACCACCTGTCAGAGTTTTCCCCAATAACATTGATATCCCGGGGGGCGTTCGAGAACTCTGTTTCTACTCACGTCGGAACTGAGAATTTGGATGTTTATAATATGTGGTGGCTATTAAAGAGATGGTTAATTTTCTTATTATTATTGATTGATTTCAGAGAGGAAGGGAGAGAGAGAGAAACATCAGTGGTGAGAGACACTCAGTGATCTGCTGCCTCCTGCGTGCCCCACATTGGGGATCGAGCCCACAACTGGGCATGTGCCCTTGACTGGACTCAAACCCGGGGACTGTCAGTCTGTAGGCTGACGCTGTATCCCCTGAGCCAAACTGGCTTGGGTGAAATGGTTAATTTTTCATTTCAAAAATGGTTGTGCCTCCCCAAACTCATTAAATGACACAAATTACGGTCCTTCATTAATTTGACATAACAGATTTGTAACATATGATACTTTGTCTGCTTATGTGTTAATACTGTTTTCTGAGAAAGGAGTAGTCAGAACTATTAACGTACATTAGCCTGATCTCTAAAAGGGAACCAAATTCCTGATATGCCGGGAGCACGCGTTTACAGAAAAGCATTGCTGTTTGGGCTAAACATTTTGCTCAGGGCAGAGCCCGAGTCCCTGAGGGCCTCGTGGAAATGCACTTTTCCTGAAAGGGATGGACTTGAAGTGACAGAATTTCTAGTAATTTACTTATTTGTTTTCTAAACGGAGCCTCTTCAAAGGCCTGAGAAACAGCCCTGTATCTGCTCCTCTCATTCACGCTTTAACCCGCCTAAGTGTCGCCTTGCCTGTGGCTCCTGTACTGAAATCCTGACTCTGCGACCTGTACGCGAATTCAGCAGAAAGCAGCGTTTTCCTTTTGCAAAAAAAGGGACGCTTTCCTGAGGAGGGACAGGAGGGTCCGGCCTCCAGTTCCTGTCATTTGCACATCGATGAGCAAGGCCTGGCGTCGCCTGGGAGCCTTGGGAGCTACATGCTTCCGGCACCACATTCCCGTCTCACCGAGGGGCCGGGCTGACCTGTGCGCTGAGGTTGCAGTTTTCCAGATGCTGACAACACGGAACGGGGGTGGGGGGGGTGGGAGGGGGCTCTGCGGGCGCAGGGGGTCGTGGGGGGAGCGCGCCCGGACGCACATGCCCGTGTTTCAGAAGGGGGAGCCCGGGAGGGGGTCCGGCTCAGCATCTCTCCCTCCCGCAGGCTGGCGCTGCTGTGGTACCACACCGTGGTCCGCCCCTTCTTCGCCCTGGACGGCAGCGACCACAGGGCGGGCCTGGACGAGGCCAAGGAGATCCTGCGCAGAAAGGAGGCTGCCTACCCCAACTCCTCCCTCTTCATGTTCTTCAAGGGCCGCATCCAGCGACTCGAGGTACCAGGGCTGCCGCCTGCAACTCTCGCCTGGGGACGAGCCTCAGCCGGGCCGATGTCCGAGGGCAGAACAGCCTGTGCCTTCCCTGGTGTCGTAGGCGCTTGCAGGAGCCCAGGCTGTCGGCCGCTGCCTGCTCCCCAGCCCGAGCCGCGGGCGGAGCAGGGAGAGTGTAAGCTGCGGGCGGAGGTTGGCGCCTGCCTGAGGCAGGAGCGTTAGGAAGTCTCTGAGATGAAGAACACGAAACACACGCTTTATCCTCGTGCAGTTCCTAGTAACCCGCTTCTGAAGTGTCATGGTGGCTACGACAGATTTTTACACACACGGTGTTGCCTTCCATGTCAGGGACGGCGTCAGCTCTGAAGTCATCGTGGCTTTTATATTCCGTGTGTGCCACTCGGCTGCGTGCTGTGCCCTCCTGCTATCTGTGTGGTCCACCCATCCAGTCCTCAGGACAGCTGGTGGCATAGGTGTAAAATGTCATCTGATTTCCATTGAAAAGAAGAGAAGGGCCCTGCTGGTGTGGGTCAGTGGTTAGGGTGTTGCCAAGGGCACGGACCTCGGTTGTGGGCTCAGTCCTGGGCCTGGTAAGGGCATGTGCAGGAGGCAGCTAATCGATGTTTCTCTCTCTCCCCTTCCACTCTCCCTAAAAACCAATGGAAAGTTACCCTCGGGTGAAGATTCGCCAAAGAAAGAAGGGAAAGGTCCCGAGGCTTCGGGCTCCCAGCGCACCAGCCGCAAGCCAGGCTGTGGCTCAGGCACTGAACACGCCCCGACCGGGGGTGGGGGGGGAGGGGAGAGAGATGGGGGTAGGGGGCTCCCCCTCCTGTGCACCTTGTTTTCCGTCTCCTGCTTGAGGACGTGAGGGTTTGAACAAAAATGAAAATGTCGGAGAGACATCATGCCTGTGAAGGAAGGCGGCTGTGCACTGGCTGAGCCCGTGGCTCCCCAGCAGGGAGCAGTGAATCAGCGAGAGGTTCTAACGAACTGGTCCTCTCTCCTGTGACCTTCACGGCCCTCCTGTGACCTTCATTGTCTGCCAGGGACCTTCACAGTCTTCCTATGACCCTCACATCACCTTCCCAGGCCCCTCCTCCCAGGGTCCTGCTGCCTGGGAAGTTCTGGGGAGGCGGGGGAGGAGGGGGAAGTGTGTCCTATCTCGGACTCTCGGCCTTTCCTGCCTCCATGGCCCGCGGGACCTTTCGAAAAGAGGCTGTGGTGCTTTCCCTCGGGACTTTGAACGGTGAGGGCACATTTCTCACTGGTGCTCCCCGTCCCGGGTGCGTGGAGGTGGCGTTGCTTTCTACTGTCGTGTTGTTCATCCTCCCCCGAGGGTACTTCCCACTGATGCTTAGACAGAGTGGAAGGGAGGGGAGGGGAAGACAGAAGGAAATGTGGATGAGAGAGACACAGCGATTGGTTGCCTCCCCTGTGCACCCCGAGTGGGGCGGGGAGGAGCCTGCAGCCGAGGTACCTGCCCTTGATGGGACCCGAACTCAGGACCCTTCGTCCGCAGGCCACGCTCTATCCACTGAGCCACACCGGCCAGGGCTGTGTGCTTTTTAGCCCGTGAGCTCACACTTGTGGTAGGAATAGTGAAGGGGGTGTGGATCCCGCTGGCAGTGAATTTATCGGAGAGATGAGAGCCAGAGGCCCTGAGGATTCGTGGCCGCTGGTGCTGGGCCGAGGTGCCCAAGGCTGAGGGACTGGGCCTGGGCTCCGGGCTCTGGCTCCTGGACCCTCCTCAGAGCTGCTGGCGGCAGCGTGTCCTGCGCCTGCTGACGAGCGAGCTTGCGTCAGGTCTCAGAGCAGCAGCCCTGCGGCTGATGCGCGAGGTTATTTGTAGGAGCAGGAGAGGGCGGGGCAGGGTCTCCCTGGCGTCTGTTCTCACGCCTCTTTCGTCGAAGGCCTCCCTTCCGTCCCGCGGGCTCGTCACTCCTTCAGCCCAAGCACTCGGGTGCCTTCGTCCTTAGACCCGCACAGCGAGGGGGCTTCATTCCAGCGGAGCGTGTCTCTTGTTCCTCTCCAGCGAGATTGCCCGCCGGGAGGAGGAGCTGATGGTAATGTCAGCAATACGCTAAGTCGCCAATACGTTAGGTCACTTGCGATTGCTTCGCCCGTCTGTGCTGGCTGTCGGAGGCAGAGCCCTGAGCTCACTGTGCCCGAGGGGCTGAGCCTGCCCGCCTGCCCTGGCGCGGCCCTGGCGTGGGGTTACGTGCGTCACCTGTGCCTCTAAGTGGAGTTTCTGTGGCTGCCGCACTAATGCTGAGTCACCCGTGAGTAAGCAGGCTGTCACGTGTCCTTTGCGTGTTACAGGTGACAAGGAGGGCTCTTGCTGAAAAGCGCAGACAGCATAGTTGAAGACACTGAGCAACTTTACAGAAAGAAGCCAGCGATCTTTACCTTCCGTTTTATTTCACATCGTTTCGATCTTTTCCTCTACACACACGAGACTCGATGCAGTTGTGCTTACAAGTCTGTTGACCTGTCAGCACCGTGGTTATGAAGAGCTCGTGTGCAGTTAGTGTTAGAACCTGACGTCCCCTGTGGGAATTGCTGCTGTTCTTTCCCTGCTACTTCTCACTATTGCACTGTGATAGCAGGTGCTGCACGTCAATAGCTCAGCGTCTTTCCCTTGAGTTGTTTCCTCAGGTCAGAGCTTCCGTGGTGTCATCAGTAAAATCAGAGGACAGAGCTCCGTCTGCACAGGCTGTAAGAATGGCATCTACAAAAACTGTGGCGCAAACTATGTTCAATGCTTCAACTGTAGGACCGCCTTGTGAAAGGTGGGAATAAAACAAGGATGCACCCTGGCCCGTGTGGCTCAGTGGTGGAACATCGACCTGTGAACCAGGAGGCCATGGCTCGATTCCTGGTCAGGGCACAGGCCTGGGTTGCAGGCTCGATCCCCAGTGTGGGGCGAGCAGGAGGCCGCCCATCCATGATTCTCTCTCATCATCGATGTTTCTATCTCTCTCTCTCCCTCCCCCTTCCTCTCTGAGATCAATAAAAACATAAAAGCAAGATGCATGCTGTGCTCGCTGACACTCCGTATTTTTAACTGGTGGTCCTAGCCAACTATGTAAGTCCATTGTAGATTATTTTTAAAAATTGTAAAGTAACTGATCACTCACAGATGATTTTAACATCTCCCTGGAAAACCCAAGGTGGGAAGAAGACACGGTTATGAGAATCCCTGGGTGTAATCATGTGATACATGCAAAACCAATGAGCAAAAACCCAGTTTCCCTTCGCACCAGCGACTCCCACTTAGTACAGTGGAGGGGCTACCCCCTCCCACAGGTGCCACGGGTGTCACCCAGGGCCCAGGACACCTGTCAAGAAAGAGCCCCGACAGCTGGAGAGGAGCTGGGTCTCCGTAGTTTCAGCGCAGTCGCTGCCGATTGCGCTGGTTTTAATTTGGCAGTAAGTTGGCGCCATGTAACTTCACAAACACCGTGTCCATGTCCTTACGGTTTCCTCCGGAAGCAGATAAACCAGCCAGCGCTTTTCCCGTTTTGCCGCTGAGGAGACTGAAGCGAGGGCGGTTGTTGTGGCACAGCCGGTCGGGGCCTCGCTCACGAGGCGGAGTGTACGTTGTCGGGTTCGCACTGTCTGGTTCTCAACTTCGTGGCTCTCCTGCGCTGGGCCCTGTGCTACAGTCTGTAAGGGCCAGGGCGAGTCTGTTTCTTTAAAACCTAAACTGGGAAGCGAGTATCAAGCTGCGGATAGCTCTCCTCTCTCTGCTGTGTCGTGGATATTTTATTAAAAACTCCCACAGATCATTTTTAAAAAATACGTTTTTATTGATCTCGGTGAGGAAGGTAGAGGGGGAAGAGAGAAACATCAACGATGAGAGAGGATCGCCGATTGGCTGCCTCCTGCTCACCCCACACCGGGGATCAAGCCCGAAACCCGGGCCTGTGCCCGTGGCTGGAATCGAACCCGGAACCCTTCAGTCCGCAGGCCAGGGCTCCCCAGGATCAGTTTTGTTTTACATTCTTTGGGTGAAAAGTAAGGAGAGCTGTGTTTCCACTGTTGCGGTGACTGTGCGTGGCCATTCCTCGGCGAGCGGTGGGAATGGAGCGAGAACGGATTTGGAGCTGTGCCTGCTCCTGATACGGTGTCCTCGCGATCTGATAGTGGCCTCAGCACTTTCTGTGTCTGTCTGAGTGCCTCTCACAGAAAAAGCGTGGCACGTCTCTGTTTTCAAAGAAATATACCGAGTTACCTTGCTAAAGCTGAGTAACAAATTACCACGACTCTGGTGGCTTAAAAGCAACAGGAGTTCATTTTCTTGTCGTTCTGCAGCCAGGAGTCCAGCCAGCTGCCCAGGGATGACATTGTGTGTTCGGGGCTCCGGGGAGAGTCTCTCCTTGCCTCTTGCAAGCGCTGGTGGCCACCCGCATTCCTGGGCTTGCGGCCCCATCACTCCAGTCTGCCTCTGGAGTCACCGCCTCTCCCGTGTCTGCCAACTCTCTCTGCCTCCCTTTTGCTTTCATTGCTTTTAAATATGTTTTTATTGATTTCAGAGAGGAAGGGGGAGGGAAAGGGAGAGAAACATCCTTGATGAGAGAGAATCGTTGATTGGCTGCCTCCTGCATGGCCCACATTGGATGGAGCTCACAACCTGGGCCTGTGCCCTGACCAGGAATTGGACCATGACCTCCTGGTTCCTTGGTCACTGCTCAACCACTGAGCCACACCGGCCGGGCTTCCCAGGAGCCTTTGAACCACTCTCGTCCATGCACTCAGCCGGGTTTCGATGCCTGTTAAGGAGACATGCTTGGGATGACGCGGTTGTAGTGTGAGGACAGGTGCAGGGTGACTGGCTTTCCTCTCCCCTCAGTGTCAGATCAACAGTGCCTTGGCCTCCTTCCACTCGGCCCTGGAGCTCGCCGCGGACCAGAGGGAGATCCAGCACGTCTGTCTGTACGAAATCGGTGAGTGCGAGGGCCCGGCCTTCAGTCGGGAAGCGCTGTGTTCACGGCTCAGCCACGCCGGTTCCTGCCCCGAGAGTGACCTCGCTTCCCTGGGCGCATCTCCGCCTACGTCCTCATCAAACGCTGCCACCTCTTTGTCTTCCGTCAGAGGATGCAGGGAGCATAGCACAGCAATGTCACTTGTTTCGGTGATTCTCATGGTTTCTTTTTTTAAAAAAAATATGTTTTATTGATTTTTTAGAGAGGAAGGGAGGTGAGAGAGAAATATCGATGAGAGACAAACATCATGATTCGGCTGCCTCCTGCACACGCCCTGCTGGGGCGCTGGGGATTGAGCCCGCAACCCGGGCCTGTGCCCTGACCAGGAATGGAACCTGCCACCGAGTCCCTCTCTCTGACCTCGTGGCATGGCTGTCCCTGTGCCCGTCCCACGCTGGACAGGCCTCCAGTGCTTGGGGTCATCTTATCCTGTTGGTGACACTTGGAGTGTTTTATAGAAATCTTCGCCTCACATTCCCTCTTTACTGCGTCATCGGCTGTGAAGTCCTAATCAAAATGGCACACTGAAAATATTTAACAGAAAAAAGAATTTTATTTTTACTTATTTATCTCTTTGATCCTTCCATTGATTTTTAGAGAGAGTGGAAGAGAGAGGGAAAGACAGAGAGAAACATCGATGTGAGAGAAACCCATCGACTGGTTGCCTCCTGCACACGCCCTGCTGAGTACATGCCCTTGACTGGAATCGACCCCGGGACCCTTTGGCCTTCAGGCTGATGTTATCCACTGAGCCAAACGGGCTAGGGCAGGAACAAAATAATTTTGAAAGAGTTTTCAGGTGGTGTGCACACAGCACTCACAGAGGAGACGACGGGGCGGAGGGTGTCACTGGGCCAGGCTGTGGCACATGCAGAGCTGGGGCTGCACTGAGCCTGCTCCCTCCCGGGCTGGAGCAGCTGATAGAGTTGAACTGAGCCTGCTCCCTCCTAGGCTGGTGCAGCTGATGGAGCTGAACTGAGCCTGTTCCCTCCTAGGCTGGTGCAGTGATGGAGCTGAACTGAGCCTGCTCCCTCCTAGGCTGGTGCAGCTGATGGAGCTGAACTGACCCTGTTCTCTCCCAAGCTGGTGCAGCTGATGGAGCTGAACTGAGCCTGCTCCCTCCTAGGCTGGTGCAGCTGATGGAGCTGAACTGACCCTGTTCTCTCCCAGGCTGGTGCAGCATGATCGAGCTGAACTTCCAGGACGCATTTGGCTCCTTTGAGAGGCTGAAGAACGAGTCCCGCTGGTCGCAGTGCTACTACGCCTACCTGACCGCCGGTGAGTGTGACTCTGCAGGACACACGCTATTTCAACACTGCCTGTCCCTGTGGCAGAAACGTCTCTTATTTCTAACATACACGCGCACACCATCCGCAGAGGGAGAATTCCGGCAGGAGGAGGCGGGCGCTCTGTGCTTCCTCAGTTTCCCCAGCGCGTCCGTGTTTTGTGCTACCACATGGCCAGCAGCATAATGCTGGGCTCACTGACCATTTCAGCAACACACACTGCCCCCCCCCGCCGCCTCCCTCTGGGCTGGTCACGTCGGTGTCTGGGGATGCTTGTTGCCCTAAGCAGCCTCAACCTGCCTCTCCCCTCTGCTGCATTTTCTAAAATACATTTATTTACTGAGGATTTAAAGAATTTTTAAGGATCTAGCACGTCTTTCTCGTTGCGTTCCTGTCTTTAAAGTGGCTCAGGTCTGAGTAATTGCTCCCACCGTGTGTTTCCTGTGGGCCCTGTTCTATGTACAGTGCCACTTTGCAGAGCACGTCCCCGTGCAGACACACCTGCCATTTCTGAGAAGGGCTGAGCTCTCCCGACTGCTAACCAAGCCTGGAGAGAGAGAGAGAGAGAGAGAGAGAGAGAGAGAGATATGCTGCCCCCTGGTGGAACCTGCCCGGGAAAC
>PVJC01046121.1:0-13431 GCA_004026665.1 Murina feae
CCAGGCCTGCAGGGGAGGACAGTTGTGGGGGACCAGGCTGGCAGAGGAGGACAGTTGGGGGGCACCCAGGCCTATAGGAGAGGGCATTTGCAGGGAACCCAGGTCTGCAGGAGAGGACAGTTGGGAGGAACCCAGGCCTGCAGGGGAGAGCAGTTGTGGGGGACTCAGGGCTGCAGGGGAGGGCAGTTAGGGGCAATCAGGCCGGCACAGAGGTAGTTAGGCATTGATCAGGTTGGCAGGGGAGTGGTTAGGGGCAATTGTCAGGCGAGAGGTTGGGAGCCAGTAGTCCTGGATTGTGAAAGGGATGTCCAACTGCCCGTTTAGGCCCAACCCCACTGGTGTAAAACTTACAGAGAAATACTGACTGCAAAGGAGAGATCCTACAGAGCACAGGACACATAACAGGCAGTCGGACATCCCTCAAGGGGTCCCAGATTGGAAAGGGTGCACGTTGGGCTAAGGAACACCACTCCCAGCCCCCACTCCCACTCCGTGCATGAACTTCTAGTATTATATATTTTTAAATACAACCTTTTGTTTTATCAGATATAATTGCTATGTGTTTGGGTTAACAGGCAGGATGGATAGGTTTAAATTATAATCCTCAAGCTCAGTCTTGACAAGATCTCATGTATTAATTTTGAGGGGTCCCCTTTTCATACTTCTAGAGGCTATAGTACCATGTTGAATTATATATATAATAAAAAAGTTTTCTGAGCCCAGCAAGACAGACAAATGAATTTTACAAATTCATAAGGCAATTTCTGTAAATTTATGAAAAATTACTTCCTAGACTCATCTTTGAAAAGGAAACATAATTTTTTTATTCTCTATTTTTTAATATGTAAGTTTTTGTTCACATCTGATTTTCCTTTTTATAAAAGCTTGCATTAATTCCCCATGCTTCCATATAACAGAGCTTTTTACACTGGAAATGCCATTATGATTGGTGTAAGTGTATTATCTGAATAAGCTCTCAGAATCAGGTTCATATTATAGGTCATTTGCCTGCTCCTACTATCAACTGAGATATTTCTAGTAGTGGCTAATAATTACTTATGTGTCCTATACTCTATAGGATCTCTCCTTTGCAGTCAGTATTTCTGTGTAAGTTTTACACCATATCATTTTGCAGTGGTAGTAGAACTTGGTGATTATGTGTAGTTTAGGAGTGCTTTATCTCTTTTACAAGACCAAGTGTTTCTCAGTTGTTGACTTTTTGTTTTCTTTCTAATTGCTTTGGAAGAGTTGGTACAGCCCCTGCATGTAGAAGATACTGACATATTTTTTTCATATCTAGAAAGATGGGATAAAAATGACTTGCAATTTACACGTTATAGCTGAACAAAGTTTTAACCTTTTATTTAGCTAATATCAGTAATCTAGCAAATTACCGAATCAGTAATCTGGCAAAATGTTTAGCTCTACTACAAAGTCCATTATATCACATAAGAACATAGTACAAAAATTTTTTGACTATATTTTGTGCTTAGCTCTACTTGTTATAAAATTCATAGAAGTAAATGAAGATAAGACTGAGGCAGATTTACTTTATAGTTGCACAATTATTTAACAGTGATGTTTAATCTCTTAATGAAGAATCCTACAGGATCACAATCAGTATAACTAGTATAATTACTATAGAACATACCATTATAACATTAATTTCTTTCTATTCTTCTCAGATAAATCTTAAATGCCTTGAAAAAAGTGTATTTAAATTAGTTGCACTAATAGGAAGAAATTTAGATTGTTTTTGATAAAGGTTTTCGTTACCAGACTTTATTATGGTTTAAATGACTGAGACCACCAAATTCAGATTTAAAGTGCATAAAAATGGAGTCTTTTTAGAATGTAATCCTATATAACAACAGCCTAATATGCTAAGTGTCCAGTCATTCAACAAATCAAAATGTAATATGGTAGTGATATGCTAAGGCCTCTCAACTGCTCGCTAGGGGGCAGACAGTCAACCAGTTGACCAGTCACTATGATGTGCACTGACCACCAGGGAACAGACGCTCTGACTGGTAGGTTAGCTTGCTGCTGGAGTCTGGCCAATCAGGACTGACTGAGACAGGCTGAATGTGCCTTGGAGCCCTCCCATGGACCCTCCCTTGCCGGCCAACCTCCTGCATGCCTCCCCAGCCCTGATCGTGCACCAGTGGCGTCCCTGGGCCTGGCCTGTGCCCTCTCACAATCCAGAACCCATCGGGGGATGTCAGAGAGCTGGTTTTGGCCCGATCCCACAGGCCAGGCTGAGGGATCCACTGGCAAATGAATTTGTGCACAGGGCTTCTAGTATTAGAAATAAGTTCCACAGCCTTAAAGCAAATCAATTTATAAAGAGCATATCATGAATGTGTGTACATGTATACATTTTAAAAACTCTCCTCAGAAATTTCTGTGCTTAACCATTATTTGTCTTTCATAAAACACAAATGATTTAAATGTTTAATCATTGTCTTACCACTCTGGAGTGTATTTCTTTGGCATACAATGGAAATAAAAATTCTGATTCCCCTTCCAGGCGAAGCCCATCTTTTGTAACACGCAAGTGACCCATTCCTGTCTGTTAAAAAGATGAGACAATAGAGATTTTGTTATGGTTTTCTTTTTCCTTTCTTTTAGTATCAGCTTAAATTGCATATGCATTTTCATGAATTTCCTATCAGCACTTTTCTGTATTTCTCTCAAATACTTTATTTAAAACTTTAGTTATTTTTATTCAACATACAGTATTTTATTGTCTTGTATAAATACAAAGACCCACTTAGGAACTACATATAAGATTTTAAGAATCTCTTTACCATAAATACCCAAAAGCTCACCATCATGTAAGAAAAGGAATTATATCATTACTATTTTTAACTATTTTAAATTTTGATGCAATAAAATGACTCTTTTGAGGTATATAGTTCTAGGAGTTTTAACACATGTAGCTACAACACAATAAGAATATAGAACAATTCTATCACCAGCACACCCCAAAACAAATACTTTTTGAATGAAGGTTTCAAGAGTATCATTAAGTTCACAAAATAGCCAGTATTTACTGGGCATTTCTTAACTAAAAAAGCAATAAAGGAAGATGTGGAGATCTATTCAAGGTGTCTGCTCTTCAGGAGATTTCAGTGTTACAGAACTATCAGAAAGAATAGAAAACTTAATTCTTGAGATAACATACCACCATCATGCTACTAAATCTTGTGGACATTTTAAAACTTCATTTCCTTTGCATTCTCAACAGCATTCAATACTGGATCTATTTCTCCTTGAAATACTATCCTCATTTGATGTCTACCATCCCATGCTCTCCTAGCTTTTCTCCTACTTCAGGAAACACTTTTCCCCCTTATTACACATTCAGCCCCCTCTACCCAACCTTGACAGTTGTCTTTCTCAAGCTCAATCCTGGGCCCTTTCCCAGTATTCTCTCTCTGGCCACATCCTTGGCTTCCACTAGCATCTCTCTTCTGAGCTCCATACCCATATATATGGTTGCCAATCTGTCCTCTCCTTTTGAATGTCTCAGAAGCACCTAAATTAAACTCATTGAATCTTTTTTTTTACCTCTCTTCCCCCAAAATAGACATGAATTTAAAGGGGGGGGATGGCAGAAGAAGAGCCAAGAGAATGAAACAAAGATATTTTATACAGTAACAGGTGATTGATTTCTAGGTCAGAGGTATGTTACTCTGAACTGATGCCATAGACTTCTCTGGTTGACAAGCCCCATTCACAAGAACCAAATTCAATGTGTTATTACATAATCTGCATGGTTCTCTATCTGAGGACCATCTTACTGGTACTCTTCCCAAAGTTAGGTTTGGGAGCAGGCAGGGGAGCCCTCTGGAGTCTCTTACAGGTGTGATTCGGTACTCAAAGTCTCAAAAGTTGATAACAGTCTCTCACAGGATCCAGCCATGCATTTGCAAAGCATAGTTTA
The DNA here is from genome assembly GCA_004026665.1 of Murina feae. NCBI lineage: Eukaryota > Metazoa > Chordata > Mammalia > Chiroptera > Vespertilionidae > Murina > Murina feae. Next base: position 3,950 of record PVJC01046121.1, read on the forward strand.
CAAAATTAAACCAACATTAGAAATATTATGAGATCCATCATGTGTGGATAAATAGTATAAGCACTGACAATTGTTGCTTTTATCTTTTCTTATATAAAACCTCAATATAATGGACTAATTCAGTTGACGGGGTGTCTATTAAAGTTGAAAGTCCATTATATAGTAAACCAGATTTTCTGAATGGGTATGTTAAAAATTTGACAAATTATTTAGTGTACCTGTTTTTACATATGTAAATATATTTGTGTAATTATAATTAACTATGTATAAAAAGTTTAATTTCACAGAAAAGTTTTCTAAATGTATTACTGTAATTTTAAATTTATAGTGAATAGGTCTAGTAAAAGAATGCATTCAAGCCCTGGCTGGTTTGGCTTAGTGGATAGAGCATTGGCCTGCAGACTGAAGGGTCCTGGGCTCAATTCTGGTCAAGGGCACACACCTGGGTTGTGAGGTCAATCCCCGGTGGGGGGTGTTCAGGAGGCAGCTGATCAATGATTCTCTCTCATCATTGATGTTTCCACCTCTCTCTCCCTCTCCTTTCCTCTCTGAAATCAATAAAGCAATATATATATATTTTTTTTACAAGTAAAAATGGAACTCCCATTTGACCCAGTAATACCACCCCAAGAAACCAAAAACCCCTATCAGAAAGGTACATTCAAATCACCACAATTAAATTCACATGGCTTGGGCATGGCTTGGTTCATGCCAGGAACATCTGCTAGCAGGTGTTCAAACAGCTGCAGAGAGTCACACCACGTGACTACAGAACCAATTTTTGGGCGTGATGTGGTGTGATCATGTGCTATTCATTCACCTGACACTGTTTAGAAACAGTGACTCTTGGATTTAAGTATGTAGACTATAGTAGTTTAGATATGTAATATTTATGTTGGAAACATTATTATAGTGTTTTTTCCAATATATGGCCTATTCACTAAGATTTGTTTAAAATAACAGTGAATTAATAATGACAAATAATATGTTAATTTGATTATAAGCAAATCTTGGGTTAAAAGCATATGTTACATATGACATAGGGCCTGGAAATTCTGTTAAATTGAGGTCAGCAAAATGAAGGGCGTACTGTAATGCATGGGCCTGACTTAAGCTTTGATTGCTCAGGCATCCACTTCAAAGACAGCTATTTCCAATAAACACTACAAGCCACATGGAGCTAGGCTGCCTTCCCCACTGCATCTCTTGTTTTAGAGATCTTGGTTAATTGCAATAAGTGACCACTTGGGCTACTTGTTTTTGTGTTTTTTTCCCTCTTCCTGTGCTTTAAATTCCTGCTCCTATGTTTTAAATTAACCAATAAAGGGTGGGCCAGGTGAAACCCTAAGGCTCTAGCCTCCATCCCAGTAAAAGCAGAATCTCAGGATCCTGTAAGCTCTCGACCTTGCTTCGTGGACCCAGATGTTCTGTTGAATTTCCAGGTTGAGTTAAGTAACAAAACCTGTATCATTTCAAAGTTTTCTGATAGTTATTACTGAAGGGCATCTTGCAATCATAAGAACTACAAGGGCTGGTCCATCTACAACATAGACAATCGATGATAGGCTGAGCCATACAAAACAGGATAATAAGCCACTTTTTAGCAAACAATTCCATCAGGAATTTTATATCCTAGAGGTAACCAAAGTGTAGTTTTAAATGAAAGGTTATCATGGTGGTAGAATAAATAGTCATCTCAGACAGTGGATAAAGAAAAATTGAATTTCTTTAAAGAAAGGAACATTAAGCACTGAGCCAAGAGGACATTGGATTGATGATGGCTTCCCCCACGAGCTGGAGTTTCATCCTTATGCAGTCACTGGTGGGAAGCTCTTGTTGTCTTAGAATGCAGATGGAATGCAGGTGTGCAATCAGGTGTCTTCAGGATAGTATGAATTTCTTATATGGTCTGATTCCAAGTGTCCACCAAGTTATTTTTTCTAGTCTTGTTCTCCTAAGGCAGGAAGCTTACAAATGGCCATTAAAGATCTTATTGCCCTATAGTCTTAACATTTTCCTCCTCTATTTATTAATAATTATTTTTATGGAATCAGGCCAAAGGTCTCTATCTTCTACCAATCATCCTAAGGAACAATGCCTCCTTAGGTGCTGTTGGCAGGTTTATATGAAAAAACTATTACCCCACATATCAGAAACCAACCAGCCGGCAACTTAGTACGTCCATTACCATAAGGGAGAATAGTTTATATTGTAGATACTGAAAGACAATAACTAGAACACCTGGTAAAGATGCTGCATATAATTCTTACTTTTTAACATCATGATCTACATATGCATCTATTCCTATAGCAGCCTGAAAGTGTCACCCATATGTTACTTCATAGGGACTAAAACCAACCCCCTTCAGGGAGCTACTCTAATCCTGAGCAGGGTGATTGGCAACACCTGATTCAAATGTAGATGAGTCTCCTGACATAGATTGCCTATATTCTTCTTTAGGGAATAGTTCATTTTCTATTTTCCCTTAAGATTGGGTGTGGTATGCTGAATGGAATTTGTATGTGATAGCTAAGGCTGAGGAAACCTGTTGAATGACTTGGGAGGTAAAAGCTGATCCTGTGGCAGCCACAGAATCACTTGTCTGGTTTTGCTACTTTTCTGGGCCTGGAGCTGAAATACATCTGAGGCCCAGGTGTTATCTTTAGGGAGGAAAAGGTCAAAGGGTCTAAACTGCATGACCAGTGATATGCTAGAAGAGGAAAGGTTACCCTGGGGGTGAGGTTCTTGTTCTCCCAATTTGGAGTTTTCTTCTCTAGTGAGTTTCTGTACCTGGCCCATTGTCCTTGCTCTGGGGGTCTAAGATTAAGATTATAAATTTTAATGTGATGACATACTGCTTAATTTCTGGATTCAAGAGAATAAATGCTGCCTGGCCGGTGTGGCTTAGCGGTTGTACATGGATCCATGAACCAGTAGGTAACAAGCAGTACGATCCCTGGTCAGAGCACATGCCCGGGCTCCATCTCCAGTAGAGGGTGTGCATGAGGCAGCCTATCAATAATTCTCTTTCATCATTAATGGTTCTCTCTTTCCCTGTCCCTTCTCCTCTCTGAAATCAATAAAAAAAATATTTTTTAAAAAAAGTGAATGAATGTGCTCTAATTGGTTTGGCTCAGTGGATACATCATCAGCCTGTGGACTGAAGGGTCCCAGGTTCGATTCCGGTCAAGGGCACGTACATTGGTTGCAGGCATATCCCCAGTAGGGGCTGTGCAGGAGGCAGCTGATCGATGTTTCCCTCTCATCGATGTTTCTCTCTATGCCTCTCCCTTCCTCTCTGTAATAAATAAATAAAATATTTTTTTAAGTGAATAAGTGGACAAATTGTACTTTGGAACATGGTGGCTGGCAGGACTGGAGAGAGAGAGTGTGAGTGGGCGAGTGTGTGTGTGTGTGTGTGTGTGTGTGTGTGTGTGACAGTACTCTCATGCAGAAGCCTTGGGGGGTGGGAGCAGGGTGGTGTGCAAGCTCCTCTGGCCAAAGAGCCCCTGCTGCTGCCACAAGCACGCCCTGCTGGCTCTGGCTTGGAAAGGGAGCCATCTGAAAGGGTTTACAAGGTCCTTCTTGGGAGGAGGCGGCAGGGAGCAGCAGTGGGTAGGTGCCCAACCTCGCCACCACCCAGACTAGTCACAGTTGGGCCTGAACCCATGTGATAGTGCCCCAAGAACACAACTCCAGGTCCACGCACCTAAGTACATAGCAGCAGCAGCAGAGAGAGCCCAGGTCCATCTGCCACAGAGAATACCTGGCCATGAACCTAAGGGAATAGCAGCAGGACCCTATGCATCTGCAGCTGACAGCCACAGGACCCTTGCTATGGGCACAGAGCCTCTGCTACTGCCACAGCCACTCCCTAGGCACAGCTCCAGCTTGGAGAACATGCCACCTTGAAAGGTTTACAAGGTCCTCTTTGGGAGGAGGCTACAAGGAGCAGCACTGGCTAGGCACCAAGCCTTGCCACCATCTGGACGGACCCTGTCCTAGTCCCCGTGTGCCCACAGATGTCGCAACCCAGACCTGAATGCCTGTAACAGACACCCATGGGCCCTCTGCACACCTGGCACACACTCAGCCTAAACCCATGCGCCCAATGGAACCCAGCCTGGACACTGTACCACCACAAGGCAACCACTACTGACCCTGCAGGGCTCTTGTCTCTGCCATGTACTCAACCACTGCCGCCACCACCCTAGTTTCCAGCTGCTTGGCTCTAGCACTAGAGCTTGGAGGCAGGAATCATGCTGAGGTGGATGTAGCTTCTCCTGACCTGGAACTATTATACTGAGGTCCTGAGGAGACTGAAGAGGCTGCAGATATGTGAGACAGACTGAGAGAGGAAGCCCCAAAGGCACTGTCTGTGGAGACTGCAGAGTGGGTGCAATAGTGGGAGCCTGGGGCTGAAGTCCCTGGATAGAGTAGTACTAGCCTTCTGCCATCCTATAGCCTGGGAAGCTTCTCTGACCAGTGGGGAGGACCACACAGTGGAGCTCAGGCCAGCCTACATTGGAGGGGTCTGAAGGACACACTTCACATTAATCCGGAGGGCCCTCTATTACTTGAAAGAACTCATGCAGGTGAGCCAAAAGGGGACTGGGCAGTAGGTCCAGGAAAGAGATCAGTGCTGCCCACGTGGAACACAGAGGAAATCCCCTCTTTCCCGCTAGCAAAACAGCTGCTTCTGACCTGACCTGCAGCAACCTGAGGTAAGGAGGAACACCCCAGGGCAGAAAAATCTGTGCCTCAGCAGGTAACAGAGAGGAGGTGCCAGCAAACCAGACAGAGCTGAGGCATTAGGAGAGAAAGGGACTGCCCCTGCCCCCAACAAGCCACTGGCACTACACCCAACAGAAGTCTGATCAAACCATCCTGGCCAAGACCAGGATCCCCCCACAGAACCCAGCATCAGGGGGAAAGGGAATACAGCTTACAAAAGGGATAAAGTGTGAGACACAAGGCAGACTCCTTAGCCTCCCGGAGGCTAAGGGCTGGACTAAGGGCTTTAACCCCTCAGACCTCAATCAAGTTGCCCTGGGTCAGAAAGGGACTGTAACTCATATTGACCTGCACCAGAGAAGTTTCTAGTGAGCCCAGGATAGACACAGCAAGGGACCAGATTCAACATCAGAGCAAAATCCAAGGAGCTCCACAAATAGCAGACCCAAAGGTTTTTCAGTGTGCGTGTGTGAGGTTTTGTTTTTTGACCCAGGTGTGTGTGAATGGATATTATTGGTTTTGTTTTTTGTTGTTTTCCCTCCCTTTTTTTCTTTTCTCTCTCTCTCTCTCTCTCTCTCTCTCTCTCTCTCTCTCTCTCTCTTTCTCTCTCATCTTTAATTTCCCTCATCCCTTTGATTCTATTCTACTTTTGCCTATTCTTTAATTTTCCTTATTTTATTTTGATTTTTTCTTTTTTCTCATTATTTTAACCTTACATTTTCTATCTATATCATATATTCATTATCATTATATTTTAAATTCATTATTATTATTTCACTTATTTTCCATCTCCTTTTCTTTTTTTCTCCTATACCGGTTCTTTTAGCATCCTCCTTGTTCCCATATAGCCATTTTCCATCTTATTCTTTCTCCTTTCTTGTTTATATCTCCCTCTAAACCTTTGATTGTGTGTCTTTTAGTATTCTTTTTATTTTTTCTTTGTTTTGCTTTCTCTTTATTTTCCTTCTCAGTATTTCCTGTTGTTGCATTGAGTAGCTTGATTTTCATGATATTTTGGTTTGGTCCTGTTGTGTCTTGTTCTGATATGATAGAACCAGTCCCAATTACAACAGGAGAGCCCAAATAATGCACAGAATGGGCATTCCTGGAACATTCAGCTCAGGTGAACAAAGAAATTGCACTACTGGACTCCTCAAGACACTTTCTTCGTAAGGCCATCCAACAAAGATTGGTGGGCAGGGCATAACAATTCTATCTAACACATAGGAGAAAATACAGAGAGACAGATAAAGTGGGGATATAAAGAAACAACCTCCAAATGAAGGAAAAGAAGGAAACTCCAGAAAAAGAACTAAATGAAATGGAGGTAAGCAACTTATCAGACATAGACTTCAAAGCAATGGTTATAAAGATGCTTAAGGAATTATTGCAAATTAAAAGAGGCCATGAACAAAATCCAAACGGAAATGAAGAATGATATATCTAACATCAAGAACACACTGGGAGTCATTAAAAGTAGATTGGATGAAGCAGAAGATAGAATCAGCGATTTGGAAGACAATGTAGAAATAAATACCCAATTAGAGCAGCAAATGGGAAAAAGAATTTAAAAGCAGGAAGATAACTTAAAGGAGCTCCGGGTCAACATGAAAAGTAACAATATCCACTTGATAGGAAAACCAGAAGAGGAAGAGGGTGCGCAAGGAACAGAGAACCTGTTTAAAGAAATAAAGACAGAAAGCTTCCACTACCTGGTGAAGAAAAATGTCACACAAGTGCAGGAGGCACAGAGCATCCCAATCAAGAGAAACCCAAAGAGACCCAAATCTAGACACATCATAATCAAAATGGTAAATGTTAAAGACAAAGAAAGAATCTTAAAGGCAGCAAGAAAAAGAAAAATATCTACAAAGGAGTTCCCATTAAAATGTCAACTGATTTTTCAATAGAAACGCTTCAGACCAGAAGGGAGTGGCATGAATTACTCAAAGAAATGAAAAGCAAGGGCTTAAATCTAAGAATACTATATTCAATAAGGCTATCATTTAAAACAAAAGGTGAAATAAAGAGCTTTCCGAGGAAAAAAAGGCTAAAAGAGTACATTAACACCAAATGGGCAATACAAGAAATGTTAAAGGGACTGCTTTAAAAAGAAGAAGAAAAGGAGAAAGAGGATCATAGTCATAAACAAGAGATACACAGAAACTGAGAGTGAAGGGATGGAAAAATATATTCCATGAAAAAGGAAAGGAAAAAAGAGCTGGGGTAGCAATATTTATATCAGACAAAATAGACACCAAAACAAAGGCCATAACAAGAGACAAAGAAGGCCACTTCATAATACCAAATGGAATAATTCAACAAGAAAATACAAACCTTGTAAACATATATTCATGCAATATAAGAGCACCCATGTTCATAAAAAAATCCTAGATAGACTTTAAGGGAGAGGTTAACAGCAATACAGTCATAGCAGGGGACTTCAACACCCCATTGACACTACTAGTTAGATCTCCCAGACAAAAACAACAATAAGGAAACAGAGGCCTTAAATGACACACCAGATTAAATGGATTTAACTAATATTTATGGAACATTTCACCCCAAAGCAACGGAATATACACATGGGACTTTATAAAAGATACACATGTTAGGACAAAAACAAGCCTATACAAATTCAAGAAGATTGATAGAATATCAGCATCTTCTTGGATAACAATGGCATGAAGTTAGAAATCAACTACAACAACAAAACTCAAATACATGTTGGCTAAATAGCATATTATTAAACAATGAATGGAATGCCAATGAGATAAAGCAAGAAATTAAAAACTTCCTGAAAACAAATGAAAATGAACACACAACCCCAAACCTATGGGACACGGTGAAAGCAGTCCTAAGAGGGGCGTTCATAGCACTACAGGCCTACCCTCCCCCCCCCCAAAAAAAAAAGAAAGAAAGAGAAAGGACTAATAAAATATTTAACTCTACAGCTAAATGAATTAAAAAGAGAAAGGCAAGAAAAGCCCAGAGGAAGTAGAAGGAAGGAAATAATAAAGATCAGAGAGGAAATAAATGACATAGAGAATAAAAATAAAAACAGTTCAAAAGATCAATGAATCCAAGAGCTGGAGAAGATAAATAAGACTGATGAACCTCTAGTGAGACTTATCAAGAAAGAAAGAGAGAAGATCCAAATAAATAAAATCAGAAATGAAAGAGGCAATGTAACTATGGGCACCACAGAAATAAAAAGGATTGTAAGCAAATGCTATGAACAACTATATGCCAACAAACTGGACAACCTGGGTGAAATGGGACAAATTCCTAGAAACATACATTCTTCCAAAACTCAATCAGAAATAATCAGAAAACCTGAGTAGGCCAATAATAACTATTGAAATTGAGGCAGTAATTTAAAAACTCCCAGCAAACAAAAGACCTGGACCAGATGGATTTACAGGAGAATTTTACCGAACATTCAAAGAACTAACACAAATCCTCCTCAAACTATTCCAAAAAATTCAAGAGGAAGGAAAATTTCCAAGCTCTTTTTACAAAGCCAGCATTATCCTAATTCTGAAACCAGATAAAGACATTACAAAGAAAGAAAATTACAAGCCAATATCCCTGATGAACACAGATACCAAAATCACATGATCATATCAATACATGCATAAAAAGCATTTGACAAAATTCATTACCCTTTTATTGATAAAACTCTCAGTAAAGTTGGAATAGAGGGATCATACCTTAATATAATAAAGTCCACATATGACAAACCTACAGTCAACATAAGAGTCAATGGTCAACAACTAAAAGCAATTCCCTAAGAACAGGAACAAGACAAGGATGTCCACTTTCACTACTCATATTCAACATGGTACTGGAAGTCCTAGCCACAGCAAAGAAGACAAGAAGAAGAGATAAAAGGCACCCAAATTTGAAATGAGAAAGTAAAACTGTCATTATTTGCAAATGACATGATATTGTACATAGAAAACCCTAAAGACTCCACCAGGATATTACTAGACTTAATAAATAAATTTGGCAAGGTAGCAGAATACAAAATCAACATCCAGAAATTGATGACTTTTTTTATATCAAGAATGAACTCTCAGATAGAGAAACTAAAAAAGCAACCCCATTTACCACTGCAACAACAACAAAAATAAGATACCTAGGATTAAACTTAACCAAGGAGGTAAAAGACCCATATTTGGAAAACTACAGGATGTGAAAAAAAATACCCCCCACCCCGCAAAAAAATGAAAATGTATACCCTGTCCATGGATTGGAAGAATTAGCATCATTAAGATGTCTATACTACCAAAAGCAATCTATAGATTCAACATGATCCCTATTAAAATACAAATGGCACACTTCACAGAGCTAGAACAAATACTCCAAAAATTTATATGGAACCATAAAAGACCCCAAATAGCTGAAGCAATCTTGAGAAAGAAGAATGAAGTGAGAAGGATCACAATACTGAATATCAAACTACTAGGGGTCCGGTGCACAAAAATTTGTGCACTCGGGGTGGAGGGAGTCCTTCAGCCCGGCCTGTGCCCTCTGACAGTCTGGGACCCCTCAGTGGATGTCCTATGATGGCCCCAGTCTGCCAGGCACCTTGTGTGTGTATGAGTGTGTGTGTGTGACCACTGGGGACCTGCCCCCAGCCGCATCAGAGGCTCGGAGCAGTCCTCCTGTGTGTGTCTACCTGCTGGGGGCCTGCCCCCAGGCACACCGTGGAGGCTTGGAGCAGGCACCCCCTCTATGTTGAT
>PVJC01046122.1:0-13401 GCA_004026665.1 Murina feae
TTGACAGAGCTCACTGGCAGGCACTATATGAGTCTCCATCAACCTGACCCACATTGTTCACCATGCCCTGGTGATTCGCTGAGATCCTGCCCCACCAAATTTGCAACCCCTCCCAAGCTGTTTGCAACATTGTTTCCATATGAATGGCCTGTTCTGGCTCAGGCTTCAGACTTTCCTAAAATCTCTCAAACACACAGCAGCTGGACTCAACGTGTATCCTACCTCTCAACAAGTGGCCCTAGGCCCAGCACTAGCAGCAGCTTGCCAAGGTTCACAGCTTGGCCTTTTCTGGAACCTCTTAACCCAAAACAAGTAGCAGCCATCTGCAGATCACTCTGTAGCACTTGCTAGGTGGCCCCAATGAAGGCATAGACAATGGCTAACTTCGTACCTCCTGGGAGGCCCCAGAGCCAGGGCACCCAGAGGACAGCTTTAGACCATGCCAGGTTACATACAACTCTACAAATCCACGAGCATCACACTCAAAGGTTGGACTCAGGGAACACGAAAGCCACACTGAAGCAAATCTTGCTCCATAGGGATGTCTCCTGCATAGCAGCTTTCCCACTGTATTTGCAACTGGTCCTCACACCCAGCTGACCTGGAGTTTAATTCACCCTGTGATGCCAACAGAAATGAAGGTTCAACTGCAACAAGACTACGCATACAGACCACACTAGGGCGTCCCTAGAATGCCCAGCTCAGGTGACTAGGGAGACTGCGCCACTGGGCTGTACAGGACACCTCTACATAAGGCCAATTCCAGGAGATATAGCAGCAATTTTAAAATTTCCAAAATTCTTCACATATAATTTTTTAATATAGCAAATATTAACTTAATTAATTAAAACTAAAACATTTAGATGTATAAATTTATAAATAACAAATCCTAAAAATATATCTTTTTGCCTAAATAGAAAATAAACATGGAATTCAAATTGAACCTGATTATTAAACAGAGAAACTAGATGATTTTAGACCATGAATAAAAGAAGCAAAGTGTTATAATTTTTAGTAAAATCAAGTTTAAGGAAATGGGCTCAGTATATTTCATGAAAAGACTAGATAAGTTACTAATAATTTTGTGATAGTATAATTATTATTTTATAATATATTTTATAGTTGATAGTATTATAGCTATCTCCCATTTCCCCCCACCCCCATACCCCTTTCTTCCCAGTCCCTACCCCCACTCCCAGGTCTTCACTACCCTATTGCCTGTGTCCATGAACTATGCATATAAGTATATAAGTTCTTTGGTTTATCTCTTCCTTTCCCCCCAATCTCACATCGACATATGCCAGTTTGTAATTAAAAATGATCTTTTAAAATATTCTATAGAGCTAAAATATGATACTAAAAACATTTTTATTTAAACTTGTTAATATTTAATATTTTTAATATTCTGAAAACACATAGGTAAATGGTTTTTTTCAGGATTCTAGCATATCTTTTGAAAGGCAAGAGACTTCAGAGCATGCATTCTCAATGGGCAGGTGGTATTGCTCCTAAGGGGTAAAAATTGGTGCCTTGTGAGGGGGCTGATATATGCTTACTCTTTTTATGTATAGAACACAGCTTTACAGGACCATACACAGATGTACAGTATATTTGGGGAATTAAAATATAATAGGCCAATTAGGGGAAAGTATAGAAAGGCTCCTTAAGGGAGTGGGGGATTTAAATAGGAGACATGTAAAACACAAAACACAGTAGTAAAAGTATAATTACTGCTAAGTAAATATTGGCTGCTTCTCTTTTCTTTTCTCTTTTGTACTCTTCACAAAATAATACTCAGAATCAAAAGAAAATATGACACAAGGAGAAATGGAAGAAACTACAGAGGCAATGACTTTTGTACATGATCCCTGGACCCAAGTATGCCCAATGACAGTGAAATCTAAGACAAAGTCCCATATCTGTGATTTTCTTAGTCATATAAACCTGACAAAGTTACTTGATTTTTTATGAGCCTCAATTTTAACATCTTCACTCCAAAGTTGTTATGAAGAACAAATGAGAAAATGTATATGACATTCTTTGGGAACCATAAACCAATCAAGTTACCTTATGATAGGGCACAGTTCATGCTAGTGGCAGGAACTGAAGATACCTAGTCTGTGTAGGTATAGAAAAAAAAATTGAAAAAGACAGAACTAGAACACATATTCCGAAATTTTATATGGACCCTGAGTAGCAACAGCAATCTTAAAAAGAATGAAGTTAAAAGAATCATGCTACCTGATATCAAACTATACTACAAGGTAGTAGAAATCAAAACAGCATGATCCTGGCATACAAACAGACTAGTAAGCCCAGAAATAAACCCCTGCCTTTACAGTCAATATTTGATGAAGCAGGCAAAAACATACAATGGGATAAAGATAGTCTACTCAATACATGGTGTTGGGACAATTATACAGATACTAGAGGCCTGGTGCATGAAAATTCATGCACTGGATGGGGGGTCCTTCAGCTTGGCCTGCCTCCTCTCACAGTCCAGGAGCCCTCAGGGGTTGGAGGCGACCTGGCAATCAGGGGAAGGCAACACCCCATCACACCTCTGCTGCTGCCACTGCCAGCAGTGCAAGCCTTAGCAAGCGCTGGTCACCTGAGCCTCAGGTGGCCCTGGTCAGCTGGGCAGCCACCATCCAAGGCTTGCCTGCACCTCAGGCTGGCCCTGGGTGGCTGGGTGGCTGAAGGGACTGAAGGACTCCAGAGGCAGGAGCCCCGGCAGGGCTGAGGGAACTGGACACCACTATCTTGCGGCTGTGGGCACCACCATCTTTGAGGGCATGACAGTCAATTAGCATATTCATTCCTTATTGGCTGTGGGTGCCATTTTTGTGATGGCATGAAGGTCAATTAGCATATTCCCTTTTTATTAGATAGGTTGTACAAAATAAATGACACTAGACTACCTCTTTTTTTATTTTTTGTTTTTTTAATTATTGCTTAAAATATTACAAAGAGTAGTACATATGTCTCTTTCCCCCCCACCTTGACCTTCCCCTGGCCTCCCCTACCCCCCCAGTGTTTTGTGTCCATTGGTTATGTTTATATGGGTGCATAAAAGTCTTTTGGTTGATCTCTTTCCCCTCCCCTGCAACCCTCCCTGGCCTTCCTGCTGTAGTTTGACTGTCTGTTTGATGCTGCTCTGCTTCTGTATCTATTTTTGTTTATCAGTTTGTAATGGTCTTTATTATCCATAAATGAGTGGTTTCATGTGGTGTTTTTCTTTCATTGATTGGCTTGTTTCACTTAGCATAATGCTCTCCAGTTCCATCCATGCTGTTGCAAATGGTAACAATTCCTTCTTTTTTATAGCAGCATAGTATTCCAATGTGTAGATGTACCACAGTTTTCTAATCCATTCATCTACTGATGGGCACTTAGGCTGATTCCAAATCTTACCTATGGTGAATTATGCTGCAATAAACATAGGGATGCATATATCCTTTCTGATTGGTGTTTCTGGCTTCTTGGGATATATCCCTAGAAGAGGGATCGCAGGGTCAAATGGGAGTTCCATTTTTAATTTTTTGAGGAAACTCCATACTGTCTTCCATAGTGGTTGCACCAGTCTGCATTCCCACCAGCAGTGCAGAAGGGTTCCTTTTTCTCTGCATCCTCTCCAGCACTTGTCGTTTGTTGATTTGTTGATGATAGCCATTCTGACAGGTGTGAGATGGTACCTCATTGTCATTTTGATTTGCATCTCTCGGATGATTAGTGACTGAACATGTTTTCATATGTCTCTTGGCTTTCTGGATGTCCTCTTTCGTAAAGTGTCTATTTAGGTCCCTTGCCCATTTTTTGATTGGATTGTTTATCTTCCTTTTGTTAAGTTGTATGAGTTCCCTATAAATGTTGGAGATTAAACCTTTATTGGTGATAACATTGGCAAATATGTTCTCCCATGCAGTGAGCTTTCTTGTTGTTTTGTTGATGGTTTCTTTTGCTGTGCAGAAGCTTTTATTTTGATGTAGTCCCATTTGTTTATTTTCTCTTTAGTTTCTGAGCTCCAGTGGTGCAACCGGTTAGTGTGTGGTACTTATTAGACTACCTTCTTACACCAAACACAAGAGTAAACTCAAATGAATCAAAGACTTAAATGCTAGACTCAAACCATAAAACTCCTAGAATAAAACACAGGCAGTAAATCTTGGACATTTCTCATAGCAATATTTTTTCTGATATATCTCCTCAGGCAAGGGAAACAAAACAAAACAAAACAAAAATAGGGCTACATCAAGTTAAAAAGCTTTTGCACAGCAAAGGAAACCATAAATAAAAATGAAAAGACAATCCAATGAACAAGAGAACATATCCGCCAATAATGCATCTGTTAAGGGGTTAATATCCAAGATTTATAAAGAACTTACAAAACTCAACACCCAAAAAACAATCTAATTTTAAAGTGGGCAAAGAAAGAATAGATGCTTCTTCATAGAGGACATACAGATGACCAATAAACATATGAAAAGATGCTCAATGTCACTAATCATCAGAGAAATGCAAATTAAAACCACAGTCAGATATCACTTCACATCTGTCAGAATGGCTATCATCATTAATCAATAAACAATGAAGTGCTGGCCAGGATGCAGAAAAAAAGGAAACCCTTGTGTGCTGTTGGGAATGCAGAGTGATACAGCCACTGTGGAAAAGAGTGCAGAATTTCTTAAAAAAAAAATAATAAAAATGGAACTATCTTATGATTCCACTTCTGTGAATTTATCTGAAGAAACCTGAAACACTAATTTGAAAGAATGTATGCACCCCTATTTTATTACAGCGTTATTTACAGTAGCCAAGATATGGTAGCAGCCCAAGTGTCCATGAGAAGATGAATGGCTTAAAAAGCTGTGGTTCGTTTACACAATGGAATACTATTCGGCCATAAAAAAGGAGGATCTCTTACCCTTTGAGACAGCATTGAGGGACCTGGAGAACCTCACGCTAGCCAGTCAGAGAAAGACAAGTACCATATGATTTCACACTCATGTGGAAACTAACGAACAAAATTAATTACTGAGCAAAATAGAGACAGACTCATAGATAGAAAGCAACTGACAGCTGTCAGAGGCAGTTGCTGGGGCATGGGGTGGGAGGCGGTGGAGGAATTGAGAAAAAAAGAAAAAGAATTAATGGATAAGGACAACAGTGGTTAGGGGGGAGGCAGAGGAGGGCATAGAGGGGTAAATGGCAATGCAAGGAGTCTTGACTTGAGGAGGTGAACACACAATACAGCATACAGATGATGTGTTGTGGAATTGTGCCCCCTGAAACTGTATATTTTGTTAATCAGTGCCATTGTAATAAGTTCAATAGAAAGGAAAGGGAAAGACAAAAATTGTTTCTCTCTAGTATCCAAGAACAAAATCAAGTCTTCAAATCTAAACCTCAAAAGGCAGAATTTCTGTGCCAACTTGAATCGTTTAAGACAAAATTAGCAGTGGAACTCTTACCTATTTCTTTGCTCTTTAGCTGTAAAGTGATCATCGAAGAAGGAATTTCCAAATACTCCAAGCATAGTATCGTGGCCTGTCTTGCTGGCTGTATGATACACTCGAGAAGCCAGATGCAAGTCAACGGGCAGCACCTGAGCTGGGACAGTGGTGCACAGGTCATGAAGGGTAGGAATTCTGCAACAAAGAAAAGAAAGTGGGCTTCTTTTTTCTTTGTGTGTTCTTTTGGTATAAAATACATTTACACTGACAGATTAATGCAGGGTCTGAAAAGGATGCCTAAATGTAGGAGATGAGATTTGAAATGATAACAGTGATTCATATCAGATTGAACATCACAATCTCAAGCCATCAACCAGAACTTCTAAGTCATATATCCAACTGCCTGCTAAAATATCAACCTGTACGTCTTACAGTTACCAGAGAATCAACAGAGAATCAACAGAGAATTAAAAGCAAACTTATTTTCATCCCACCCCAAACCTCTTCTCTCTTGAATTCTCCAACTCAGTTTATGGCACCATATCCAGCCATCATGCATCACTCTTTTGCAACTCTGCTCAAATGCTAATGTCCCTGAAGAGGTAGAAAATATAGAACATTACCCGCTAACTAGCATCAGTGGAATGCCTGGTCTGAGTTAATGCGATACCTCCCTTCCCACTATGCTAAAACTTGCCTTTCCTGCCTTTCCAAACTAGGGAGGAGGGCATGAAGAATGCTTTCTTAACCCCCACTGTCACTTGCTATCCAATGGACAAATACTTTTTGAGCACCTACTGCATGCCAGACTCCATGCTGAGTGATTTACAGTCTCTCTACAATGAGCCTGTATGGATAGTATTATTATCCTTACATTGCAGCAGGCTTATTTTCTCTAAGTCACAAAATTAGTGAGTGGCTACTAGGATCTAAACACAATGCTGCTGACTAAAAGCCATATGTTCCTCTTATTGTCTCTTCATGACCCCTGAGGTGGAAGTGGCCCTTATCCAGTACTACTCCATCCCCACCTCCTTCCTAAAGTCATACTCTTACATTAACCCAATGGCAACCTTGTCATCAAATCAAATAAACTTTAGATAGTTTGATTGCGTTCTCTATGAAGCTACAGCTGATATGTTGATGAACTTCCTTGCAATTGCTCTTCCTCCATGAGCTTGTGAAAGCCTGCTCTGTCTCAGCTCTATGTCTGCCTCTCAGATTCATCACAATTTGACTTAGTCACTGGCTTTTCTGTCTCCATCTGCTAAACTGGGTATGGCTTCCAAGGTTGAATTTTTCCTTCTACATTGAAAAATATCAGCTTCCGTGTCTCAGCTCGTTCCTCTGTACTAAGAGCTCCCAAATCTCATTTCCAGTATCGCCATCTCACTCGGATTCCTCACCTTCAATATACAAAGCACTGCCTTTCCTTCGCCTGCCTGGCCAATGAGAAACTGAGCGGACCCCCTGCCCAGGGCTGCTCAGCCATGCTCCTTCTCCCTCCTCACTTCCAACATAGTCAGGGTCCTCATCACCTCAATCTGAATGAGCAACTGGCTAATGCCAGTCGGATTGATCACTGCACCCTCTGTCTTTTCTCCTCTCCAATAGCGCCTGCAAAATCCTATCACATTGATCTTTAAATACTCCTTCATCTAGCATAAAGGTTCTTTGTTACTTGCTGCATTCACCTAACTTCCTTTCTCCGAGTTTCAAGGCTCCTAGGATCTGGCCCCACTTCTAACCCAGTGATTAAAAGTGCAGAGTATAGTGAAGTCAACCTGTCCCTGTTCAAATCCCGTTTTAAATTATCACATGGTCATAAGCAAGTCAATTAATTTCTTTTTATATCAGTAAATTGGGAGTAACAACATTAGCACATCCTGGATAAATTACTTTAAGAAAGAAAGGAAGGAATGCATTTAAAATAGTGCCTCTCACATGGCAGATGTTTGCTATTATTATTAGTTTCCAGGACAATTCACGGGACCAGCAAGACCTGTCAGTTTCTTCAGCTACGAATAGAATGCTGCCTGTCCTTTTGTCCATAGATAAACATCTTCAAACAATACCTCCAAGACAAACTTCTCTGCAAACTTTAATTATTTTCCTTTTTCCCAAATATCTCTTTTCATATACTGTCCTATTCTTTTGCCACCTATTCTGACCATTTATCTAATAGGTCAGTGCAGGTCTGCCCACCAATTGCTCTATATGTCTAGATAGCAACATACTGTAATATAAAGGATATAGTGTTTGAAATTGGCAGGCCTGCATCAGAATCTCAGCTGTAACATTTGCAAGATGCATCATTGACCTCTCTAGATATCTTTTTCAAAATGAAAATAAAAATCCCTAACTTTTGCCTTCGCTGGTTTGGCTCAGTGGATGGAGCGTCAGCCAGAGGTCCTGGGTTCAGTTCTGGTCAAGGGCACGTATCTGGGTTATGGGCTCGATCCCCAGTGTGCAATTCTCTCTCATTATTGACGTTTCTATCTCTCTCTCTTTTCCCTTCAATAAAAATACATTTTTTAGAAATCCCTAACTTTTGCCTTTGTAACAATTGATGATAGTGCTTGTTTTGTTTGTATTGCTCTAGTCACTTTCACTGCACAGCACCTAACCCATTGCTAGGCATTACTGAAGCACTAATAAAGAACGGTTTGTGTCACTTCTAAAACAGCGCAGGCATCAAAAAACACAGAACATAAAATGTGTACATGTTCGAGTGGAGAAAGATAAAAAGAGGTAAATCTAAAATATTTGGAAATGCCTCAGACACAGAGACCTAACTGGAAGAGTGAAAGTGCGTGTCCAAGAAGTAGGGATCCTAAGAAAGAACTGAAAAAATAGATAAATAAGGGACAGAAAGGTGAGCTCTGATGTTAAGCTCATCTACATTATCATTCTGTATGGGACAGGTCCCGGCTAGTGGAATGTACTGGAGATTACATTACATTATTTTTTTTTCCTTAAAAAAGCAACACAACTCATCTGAATTCCTGTGCTTCCATCATCCTCTCATTACACAAGTCTGTAAAGGAACTTCCCTTGATCAGTGAGCTACATAATGCCGTATTTTCAAAAGAGGGCTCAGTTCACAAGAAGACAATTTAATTTGAGGTCTACTCACAGGGGAGTCAGGTAAAAAAAAAAAAAAAAAAAAATATATATATATATATATATATATATATATGAAAATAGAAGCAAGGAATAGAAGATTTTCAGAAATACATTTTCCAAAAATTCTTTTATTATATAACTTTTAATATCAGATTTTTATTCCTCTTCATCTCATTCTTATTTTTCCCATGCAGATTTCTAATGTCCATTTTAATGAATTAACTCAGCACTATGTATATCAAAAAGATCTACAAGTATTTTTGGCATGCTCAAGAAAGGCTGTGTGTTTTTATAGCATACTCTCCTTAAACAGGACGATTTGTCATTCTTTGAAACACTAAGACATAAAAAAAGAAAAGGCTCTGACTCTGTGTGTGGCCATGCCACTTTGCCTAATGCACTAAATGCAAGGTTTTTTAGGGGAGGGAATCAAGAAGTTTCTGCTTCATTGATAATCTGACAGTGACTATTTATTGAAGGTAAAATACCTGTTGCCCTCTGTCACTATTTGTTTTAATACATAATCTTGCTAACTAAATGAGCTTAAAGCAATGCAGATAAGCAATGGCATGTACAGGGTCACTTAAATGCCAATTTGACTCTTTCATAAACTTTGGAATTCTTTTCCCATGAGTCCATTTCCAGCTACTAAATAGTGAGTAATATCCATTTACAGAGGGTAAGCTGGCCATAAAACGGTTGTCTTCCATGTGCAGCACACCTTTCAGTGCCCTAAGCAACAACAAAAGCTAATAATTAAAGCTTCTTTAAGCCCATAAACAGTTAAATGAAGAAGAGCCTAGAATAAACCCACCCATAAAAATCCAGTGGTGAAATAAGGAGAAAATCTTTTCAACAAGGTGAATGGCAGAAGATAAAACAATAAATCTAAGTTGCACACTATTATTCAAAATAGTAGCTACATCCTAGCATAAAAAGAAGTTCCACTGAAAATGTAGTGTGTGTGTGTGGGGGGGGGGGGGAATGAATTAAAAAGTCATCTAAATAACCAGTTCTATTGCCCAATGATAACTCAGAATTGGGTTGTCTTTTATTTTATAAAAATAAAACTAACCAACATAATAAGCAATTAATCTAAATTAGACATTACAGTGATTGAAAGAAATAAAATCTAACATGTTAACATTTAATTTTCTTTAGTCTTACAAACAGCTATGTTTATTCTAGTATTGTTATGTCATTAAACCAAGTGCCTTGATCAAAAATAGAAAGAGAAGAGTAGAGTACAGTATACATGTCCCAACTGCCACCAACTGTTCTGTGAGAAAGTTTAACTTAAATCTCACATATAAACTTCTAAAACATTCAGTTTTCTTTACAAATCCATTTTCAGGTATCAGTGCTACTAAATAACTCTCTTCGGCAAGTAAAATTTATAAACTGAAGTTACTTTGTTTTTAATAGTTTTTGATCCTGCTGGGATTTTGCACACTTTCTCTGTCGTGGAATTTCTAGTTTAGGTTTTTGTTTTCGTTTAGCTGCTTTTCCTCTGATGTGCAATACTTCTGATGATAATACCTTTGAAAAATATAAAAATGTGCTGTTAAGAAAAGTTGTCACGTGAAATTAGATCTTCCTCTCATATTTAATGGTCCATCTCATATTTAAACTCCTAATTTGTATGTATATTTTATTTTAAAAAATAAATTCTACAGGTGAGTTCATATATTACTCTAAGTCTCTTTCTAAAATTTTACATACATAACCTCCTAACAATAAAAATATTAGTACCATATTTATTTATAATATTTTTTGCCTTAAAACTAGTAAAGAAGAAATACAATATTTCTCCCTCCATAGATCTACTTTTCTTCATTGTTATTTTTAATGGACTTACCCTTAGTCTCTCTCTCTTTTGTTTTTCTTCATTACTCTTAGCTTCTTAAAGTTTGGCATGACTGGTGGTTGCAAGTACAAGCCAAAATAAACTTGAATGCTTTCTTATACCTATTTTAAGCAACGTTTATTAATTTTTACTTCCTTACAGTTGTACTCTCTTCTACTGCTTGGGAAAAATCAAATGCACTTCTATCTCTGAAATAATTGCCTTTTAATCATAATAGGCATTAGGAGCACTGTTTTCCTAGATTTCCTAGAAAATTTGCAGAATTCATGGTAATAGTTAATCTAAAAATATTTTTCTCCATAGATTATTCTTTTTTTGAGACCAGATTTGAGAATGAAAGCAGGCTGGCTTTCCTTGGAGAAAGCAGAGATATGATTGAATAGATAGAAGCAGGCCGGAAAAGGGGAGTTATAAATTAGGTAGCCAGTTTGGGTTCAGTGCAGTGGTAAGGAGGGAGCTATTGCAATTTCTTGAGTAAGAAAGTGATGACAAATAAGGAAAGCTCAGAGTACAAATCATTCTATCTTGCCACCCAGTTAATGTTTAAATTTCCTCTAGTTTCTCCACCACATGATTATTCATTCTGGCTTGAACATGAGGAGGAGCAGAGGATTTGGAAGTCTTTGAAACTCTTCTAGTTGTTAGAATTTTTGTTTATTTATTATAGAGCCTAACAACTTTCATCTAGTAGTCTCAATTCAAACCTCACAATCTAGCTCTCTTCCATTTGACAGTCAAATATTTGAATACAGTTGACTCCCCTAGACCTGCACCTCCCCCTTCTACCCCACCCTACCTGCACCTCCCCTCCCATGCTACTCCAGTAAACAACCCCAGGCCCTTCAGCTCTGCCTTACATGACATGGTTTGAAAGTACTGTGTTTTAACATTTTGAATGTTTTCTTCCAGTCTCCAATTTGTCAGTATTTCTCCTGGGATTGAATACCGATATCTGAACACAGTATTTTAGGTGTGATGTGACCAGATCAACAACAACAAAAAAGATGACCCTCTTTTATGGCATTTGTCAATCAATGCAAACTATGATTGCATTTGATTTCCTATCACTAAATTATAGTCTAAAACCATGAAGTCTTTTTCACATTTACTCTAAATCACATCATCCCATATTTATGTATTTAGATTGTGGCCCCAAGGACAGAACTATTATGCACATTTATCCTGATTAAATTTCGCCTGAGATCAGACAAACCAAATCTTACCAGTCACATTTTGAATGTTACCTACAAATCCAATCAGTAAACTTACATTTTCTCATCAAAATTATTAGGATGTACAGTGGCTTGGACACAGCCATATAGCAGTCCACAGGGACTTTCATACCGAATTCTGCATCCTTTGCATATCTAATTACAAATCCATCTCGCAGTTCTCCTGACTGCAGTCTTGTTTACAATCTGTCATTGGGAGACTTTCATAAGTAGATGGCTGAAGTCCAAAGGATTATAACAACAACTAATGTGCATGAAGTATTCTTGTATACCAGGCTCTTCCCCATGATACTCTTGTCCTGAACTTCAAATCTAACACTTTACTGATGTTCAGTCTAGTATTCTAGGAAAAGAAATAAGGTTGATCTTCCAAGGAAAACTCTGCTGGTTCCAAGTGATTGTTGCTTCCTCTTAAAAGGGTTCAAACACAATCCCTTTGTGTGTTTTTTCCTCAGATATGCAACTGTATTGATATTACATTTCCAATCTCTTGTAAGCCTACAGGCTCTGGCTGTGTTTACCTGCCTGTTCCCAATCGGTGTTGTTTGTTTATTTGTTTTGTTTTGTTTTTCTTTTAGAGAGAAAAGACAGGAGAGGAACACCGATGTGAGAGAGAAACATCCGTTGGTTGCCATCAGTACATACCCCAACTGGGGATCAAACCTACAACCTAGGTATGTGCCCTAACTGGGAATCAAACCCACAATCTTTTGGTGTATGGGACAATGCTCAACCAACTCAGCCACCTGGCTGGACTTGTTCCCAATATTTTAATGATTCATTAAATCATTCCAGAATTTTGTCTAAGATAAATCATACATCACAAAACCATAGCCATTACCCTTAGAAAAATAAAACTCAGATTTGCCATTGTCAGTCTCCAGGCATCTAGCCCCTCCGGCTCCCACTGTAGCAGCTCCTCAATGCTGCTGCTGACAGAGGCCCAGCAGGCTTAAACCTATCTGCCTAAATCAACAGGATCAAACATCTAAGCCAACTCGTAAAATCTTTTACCAATCTTGGGCTTCAAGTTTCTTTTATCAATTCTTTTTCTCTTCTTTCTAAACTAAAGATCATTCTCCTTGTCAGATTTAAGAGAAGCAAAGTGCAAGTTTTTCAGCTTCCTTTTCTCTGTCATATTTCTATTTATTTAAAACCTCACCCTTTTTCCAAAAATAAATTAAGGCAGCTCTGTCATATGTTGTCATCACATTATTCATCGAAATATTTCTCTCTTTGCTCCAAAACTAACACGAAAAAAAATACTTTTTTATTTTTAGCATTATTCACAGGCCTCAACCCATTATGGATATTAGCCTTCTTGATATAATTGTTATAGCCACATGACACTTTTATGTCTATCTATGGATATGTATTTCTTCTTTCATCTTGTGTATAGTTTTTAAACTGAATACAACAGATCATTCATAATTGTTTTTGTGAGAATTTGGGAGGCCTTGGGGCATCCCACATCTCTTTTTTAAAAAATAAAACATTTTTATTAATTTTTTTAAAAAAGAGATGGGGGGGGAGAGGAAAACATTGGCCCACTGTTTCTCCTATATATGCATTCATAGGTTACTTCTTGTATGTGCCCTGACCAGGAGTTGAACCAGCAAACTTGGAGTATTGGCACAATGCTCTAATCAACAGAGCTATCCAGCCAGGGACACTTCTTACATCACTGAAATTCCCTTCTATTTAGAATCTTAACTAATAAAAG
>PVJC01046123.1:0-13432 GCA_004026665.1 Murina feae
GGGTGCAAAGAGAGAATGGATCTCCCCTTTATAAGAGGTTTCCTTAAAATTCACAGAGGAGCCAGGTCTTCCTAAAATGGGAACTATATAAGACCTGATGTTTTAAATTCAACATATTAATCATTTTAAAGTATACAATTCAGTGGTATTTATTACATTCACAATGGTGTACAATCATCACTATTATCTAGTTCCAGAACATTTTTATCACCCCAACAAGAAACTCTGTACCCATTAAGCATTCACTCCCCATTTGTCCCTCCTCTCAGATTTTATTATAAGGTCAACATTTTTAAAAAATCAGTATTTCTTTTTTGAAAATAGGTTTTTGTTTATTTTAGAGAGAGGAAGGGAGAGGGAGAGAGAGATAGAAACATCAATGAGAGAGAAGCATTGATTGGCTGCCTCCTGCATGCCATCTACTGGGGGTGGAGCCCACATCTTGGGTACCTGTCCTGAAGGAAAATCAAACCGGTGACCTCTTGGTTCATGGGTCGACTCTCAACCACTGAGCCACACCCGCTGGGCACAGCCAGCATTTTAAGCTACACTGTTGGGTAAGAGACTGCTTCTCGTATGTGAAACACACATGGCTTCAGAATTGGGGAGATGGAATATGCGGGAACATGCAGGAATAACTGAAGAGAAATCTCAGTGGGTGTTCACTGAGTTCTTAATTTTGATGATGCTAACAATCCTGTCCTAGGTACCCATATCGAACCCATTTGACAGATAAGAAAACTGAGGCACGACTGCAGTCAGTAAGCAGCAGAGGCCCAAAGAGGCAAACGCTAACTTTGACAGTGGAAGCATCGGCTGTAACCCACCTGCCACCTGAGTGCCTCCTGCCCGCCACACACAATCAAATGCGACAAAAGGGAAAGGAGTGCTACCAGTGAAAACCATACTTACTGCCTAACAGAAAGCCTCAACACAAGTAACAGAGGCACAGGGAGGTCCTCTAATCCAGTCGAGCATTCCCACTGCTGGACAGCCTGTCCCTCCCGCACCATCAGCTCTGCCGACATCCTCACTTGCCCTTGCTTAGCAGCTGAGGGTAAAGATTTGAAGCTGCTAAACTGGGTTCTTGAAGGAGCAAGGACATGACCTCCATGAGGCTCCGTTCCCTGACATGTCAAGGTGAAGAATAATGTTTGTAGTGTGCCCAGCACAGGGCCGGCATGATATACTGTAACCTGGACCATAAAAATAACCCCTCAAACGAACTTGCCAAGCATTTCCTAGTGCACAAAGTTTCTTACATATGTCATTTTTAGTCTGGGATCAACTTCTCCTTAGGACACGAGAAGCACACCGCAGAAGGGACAAATGACAACATACAGCCTTCAAACCAACAGCGCACTCACCTGTAACACTGAGCAGCACAAAGGCCGACAGCTCGACACCTGGAAGGAAAGTCCCCTCGCACCTGGTGGGTGTCGGTGCTAATAAATGTTGAATGAACACTGAATAAACAGGAACCACTTCTAGAGGGATCGGCCGCTTCCCTTGCTCTTTTGAGCCCCACAAAGCAAGTATATATATAGAAACCATCCCAGCCACACATTCAAGTAACGTGAGAACAAATCATTGAGAAGCCCAGCGACATCCACACCTGCCGGGGGAGCGCCCAGCTGCCGGGGTCAAGGACCAGCGCGAAGGACACGTGGAACCTCCACGCCGACAAGCTAGATTTCAGTTGTTTTTAAACAAACCACCAAAGTGGCTAATGGCTTCCCTCGAAGAAACCCCACACCTTGAGACAAGGAACTCATTAGGCAGAGCCACATCCTCCGACCCCTTTGTCCAGGGGCCTCGGAAAACAGGAGCCCACATGCTGACAGGCAGCATCCGGGGACGATCAGATTTCTATCAGCCACAACACATGGAGTTGCTCTCTGGCTCCAATTCAGAACCCCACTCCACCCCCACAGGCAGCTCTCGACTTCCTGAACAATCAGGCCTTCAAACGGTCACGTATCAGTGGCACACGCAACATCGCCAACATAAGCGCAAGTTCGGCGTACTGCCTGCCCTGGACAGCCCCCCACCTGCTCTCAGGGAGAACCCCACAAATCCATCTCCACCCAGCCAACGAACCAACCGCTCCCCCCACCCACGAACACAAGAGTCTTCCGCCTCATATTCAGAGTTATTCCCTGGCTGAGTTTTCCCTCAGCTTTAGGGCGCCACCCTGCTTAGGACTCTTTAAGCTCAAAACCACGACATCCTGGGGGTGCCACTTATACCAAGACTAGAGGCCCAATGCACGAAAATTTGTGCAAGAGTAGGCCTTCCTTCCCCCGGTGGCTGCCGGCAACGGCTTCCCACCAGCACCCCGGACCTGGGCTTCCCTCCTCCGGCCGCCCGCAGGCACCTGGGACCTGGTTGGCTTCCTTCCGTCCCCTGCTTCATCAGGAAGGACGTCCAGAATGACGTCCAGTCTGATTAGCACATTCTTATTTTATTATTATAGACTAGAGGCCCAGTGCATGAAATTCATGCACCGGTGGGGAGTCCCTCAGCCCAGCCTGCACTCTCTCCAATCTGGGACCCCTCAGGGGACGTCCAACTACCTTCTTGCAATCTGGGACCACTGGCTCCTAACCACTCACCTGCCTGCCTGCCTGGTCACCCCTTACCACTCTGCCTGCCTATTTTATCACCCCTAACTGCTCTCCCCTGCCAACCTGATCACCCCTAACTGCCTCTGTGTCGGCCGCCACCATCATGGCTTTGTCCGGGAGGACATCCGGATGGATGTTGGGAAGATGTCTGGTCTAATTAGCATATTACCCTTTTATTAGTGTAGATTATAGACAGCAGTCAGGATAGTGGTTCCCCCAGGAGAGAGCCGTGGGGAGCACTTCTGGGGCACTGGGCATGCATGTTTCTTGATCTGGGTGCTGATGGCAAAGGTGCATTTGGTTGTGAAAACCCAGGAAGCTGTGTGGTTATTTGTACCCTTTTCTGCATGGATGAT
Source organism: Murina feae (assembly GCA_004026665.1). Taxonomy (NCBI): domain Eukaryota; kingdom Metazoa; phylum Chordata; class Mammalia; order Chiroptera; family Vespertilionidae; genus Murina; species Murina feae. Next base: position 2,984 of record PVJC01046123.1, read on the forward strand.
ATTTGTCTATAAGAAGGTAATAAATAAACTGTGGATTCACATGAATTCTCAGTTTGTCCTAGAACTTTAGGGGCTGGAGGTGGGGGGTCAATCATGCCGTATCTCAGCTACATAAATCACACTTCCTTTCTCAACAACCTGACAAGCCAGTGGTGGGTGCTGTTGAGCGCCACAGAGGGCACTGGTCTCAGGAACTCTTCCAGCAGCCCTGAAGGAGGCAGCCACCAGAGAGCCGCCACTGCACGTGCCTGCTGCTGAGGCTGAGCGAGAACCAATTCCATTTATTCCACTTGGTCTTCCAGAGAAAAGCAGGCAGCCAGCCTGGATTTCTGCAGAACCTTTTTTTTTTTTAATCGTCTGGTTGCTCACAGGGGTTGGATGCTTTGACTATAGCACACATTGATTTTTTAAATAGAGTTCATGCCTGAGGCACTCGCCCCGCCCCTCCACATTTACAGCCTTGCTTAGCCTCTTCCTAGCTGGCCATGCACGGGTGTGTTCCAGGAACTCTGGGCTCATGAGTCACCCTCCCAAGGGCTCCACGGCTGCTCCTGGATCCTGATCAACTTCCTTCAAGAGACTGACTTCGTGTTTGGGGTTGGCCGTGCTGTAATTTGCAAAAACAAAACGTCTCTCCTTTTTACTAGCAGACAGGGCAGCACATGGCACATAAAGCTCAAGCGCCTCCTCTCCTGCATAACAGGAAACACTGATTTCTGAGCCCCTTGGCCAGTCAGTTGGCCACAACCAGCCATTCAGCAAAGAAAAGTTTCTCATCGCTTTACCTCAGGAGGGCTGCTCCTCTGGGCAGTGGGGGTTCGATGCCCGGTCCAGAGCCTGATCTTTTCAGCCAAAGGACAAGGCTGAATCCCTGACACCACAAGAATGACCACGGCCTGCTTTGTGCAGGCTACCATCGCCAAAATGTTTTAAGCTGAATGGATTCTTGGGCAGAAAATTCCCCGTCGAGTCACACCGAACGTGCTTTCCTAGAACAGATTAAACTTCAGCAACATTAAGCCCACGCGCTTTTCAGGGTGATGAATTCGAGGACCTGGCTCTGTTGAGAACAGCCTCCTCTGGGTACTGGGAGTGCCCCAGCGTCAACCGGGAGTGAAGACCGGGCTCACGCCTCCTGGGCTGAGGCCTGCCATCCCTCCCTCCGCTCCACAGTGGAGCCCAGACGGCCCGACACCTGCAATAAAACCCTGATCAACGGCCCCTTGGAAGCTAAACAGGAACACGCTGTCTGGATGGAACTGCAGGAGAAAGGCCAGCGGTGGGGCCCCAGAGACCCGGATTCAAATCCACCTCTGAAATGACGGCCAAGTCACTTCTCTCTGAACTTGAGTGTCCTCGTCTGTAAATCCTACAGGACAAGCACAGCTTCTCTCAAGCCCCTTGCACGCTGCTGACTTTCCAATTCCAGCCCAGAGACATCATTTAAAAAAAAAAAAAAATTCCCCAGTTAGTTGCCAACATTTCAAAATCTGGAGAACTCCCCTAGGAATTGGGGATTTTACATTTGGAGTCTGCTTTCAGGATTATCTTGGCAGACGGGTAGGTCCAGCCACAGTGGACCGTATTCCCAATCGGAGGCTGGGACGAGGACAGGGAAGTTCCTGGACGAGGGAGTGACCCGCCCGGCGGCTGCTTCCATGCTCCTCACGGCTGGCCGTGGCCCTTGAGCTTTGGAATTCCTCTTCCTGAGCCTGGCTTATTGTTTTCCCTTTGCCATATTGCTTCACTTTTCACTTCAGTTGGAACACACACGAATCAACTCTGAAGTTAAAATATTTCACAAAAATCAGTACCAAAACATCTATTCACTGGAAATCCACAAAGCTGGCGACCTGTGCCCCCGGCCAACCATTCTAACGTGGACCGTCCAGAGCTGGTTTAAAAGTCCTTCCCACACCCTCTGACCTCTCACACCACCTCCGCCCCTCACCTCGGCCCCTCGGCCAGGGACAGTGAGGTCAGAGGGTGGAGCAGGAGCCCGATCCCAGGCAGCTGCTCCCTTGCAGCCGCCCCGCCCGCCCAGGCTTCTGACCAGGGGGTTCTCTGCTGCCACAGCACAGCACCTTCGAGGTTCGGGACTCAGGACGCACACTCCTCACACACTCGTACATTACGAAAAGCCGAGGGGAATTTATCTGCATGTGCACTCCTCACCGTGTAATACCTGTACGCGGCCGTCTAAATGCATATTCACTGCACAGAGCTGTACACACCTCGCACACTATTCTTCCTGCACGGTTTGGAGGATTTTTAGACAAATCTTGACCATCTGCTATCCGCACCTCACTCACCTGAAGGTTTGGAAACTGGCCCCCTCCCTTCTGCCCCGTGCACAGTAAGGTGTCTGCCCCCTCAGAGCCCTGACTCCTAAGAATCCGAATCATCGAAAACAAAGGGCCCCAACGTTTGTGAGAGGCCTGAATGACAGCGAGTTCCCTTGAAGAACAGAGATGAGCTTTCTACAAAATACACTTCGCTTCGTAAGATGTGCCCTCGCTCACGGTCTCTCACTCTTTAGACACCATCCACTGCACTTAGGACGGAGAGTTTAGCAGCAGCAGACTATGAGGAAGAAAATCAGCAAAGGAGGAGGGTGCTAACAGGTGACACGGGAGCTCCAGGAAGGAGACCTAAAAGGAAACGTCAGAGCAGGCTTCAGTCCCGGGGCAAAGGCTCGCATCCCTCCCGGTCGCAGGTACGTGGATGCACGGCTGTGTGCAAGGTGGCCACGCGGAGGTGGAAGAGGAAAGGTGCAACTAGGACCCCTATGCCGCTGGGAGGCTTGCTGCCTAGTGAAGTAGCACAGTGGATGGAAATAAACGACGTTTTAGGCAAAAGGAGGTAAAGTTACACCACCTGAAGGAGAACCTCACATTTTTCTGCCCTGAGCGGGAACTCCCTGCAGATTTCCATTTAAACACACGGATGACAGCCATTCAAGTCTGGTAGTGAGTGGCTCTCAACCCCACCACCCACAGCCAATAAACACATGCCTCCTCTTCTTCCCCTCAGAGGCAACGTGTGGAGACATTCGGGTTGTCCCAACTTGGGGGGAACGATTGTCGCTGACATCTAGTGAGTACAGACTGGAGATGCTACAAAACGTCCTATCACAGCAAGGAACTCCCTGCCCCGAAATGTCCGCGGTGCCAAGGCCGAGACCCCCAGGTCTGAGCCAAAGCGAAGGCAGCAGGTGTGGACCTGACATCAGAATGGAAGGTATCCTTGCAGCCGTTTACCTGCGTGGGACCCTGGACTTTGTTCTCCTCGCCTGTTCAAGGAGATAACCACTCCACCCCTGACTATGCTGGGGAGCAGGTTCACCTCTTCTGTGAGAGCTGGTTCTGGAAGTACTTTGTCCATTGCAGGTCTTGCTCCCCCATCACTCCCCTCTTCTCGTGCTCAGAGCCTCTGACCTCACTGAGGAGAAAGCAGCAGCAGGGTCTGGGGTGGGGGGAGGGTGGCGATGCTTCAGGGTGGTCAGCACAGGCCGGGTCCTGCACGGTACCCACGGAGGACACGAACTTCCTCATGGAGAGCCTGCGGGAGCCCCCTGGGCCTGGGACTTGGCTGCTTCCCATCAAGCCATGCTAGGATGGGTGGGGCTGAGCACGGACTGTGTTCTCAGGGCAGGGCACCAGCTCCATGACCGGCCTCAAACCCAGGAACTGCTACCATCCCTACAACACAACCCCAATAATAACAACAATACAATGTCTGATACGCATCGAGCCTCACTCTGTGCCTGGCCGAGACCAGGCCCCTCCATGGACTATCCCAGTTAACACTCCCAACCACCGTGGAAGGTGGGCAGGATCAGTATCTCTATTTTTCAGGTGAACTGAAGGGACTGGCCCAAGGCCTTACCAGCCAGACAGAACTGGCCTCACACCTTGGACTCGGACGCCACAGTCTTACCATGACAGCACCCTCCTCCCAAACTACACCCCCACCATCACCACCTGCACCCCGTATTCTAGAAGGAAGCCAGAAACCAAGCTGCATGGACAGTATAATTAGCTAAAATACCCCATGTGCACGCATGGGCACACCAATGCAAGGAGGAAACATCCCACCGTAGTCCCTGACTAATAGCATTTTCTGATGACAGCATTACAGGTCATTTTCTCTTTAAATTATTCTAAACTTCTCCAAGTTTTTTACAGTTAACAAATTAATAATCATACTATTTATTAAATGAATGTGTCCTGACAAAATTAAAAGTTAATAATGTAATAAAAATTAAACTTATAAAAGTAAAACTTTGTCATTTTTTAAAATTAAATTTATTGGGGTGATTTTGGTCAATATGATCACGTGATCACATAGGTTTCATGTGGGCTTCTATGCCACAAGATCTGTAGACTGCACCATGTGCCCATCACCCCAAGTCAAATCTTCCGTCACCATATATTAGGACTCTTCTCTCCCCTCATTAATATTTGTTTTTAACTTTTTAAACACACAAACTTTTTAGCAAATATCTGCCCAACAACCTGAAATTGTTAATTGTCTACGCCAGAGGTTCGCAAACCTGAGGGCCAAATCCAGCCCTCTGCCTGTTTATATAAAGTCTTATTGGAACACAGCCACGCCCATTCATGTTCATAAATGTCTATGCCTGGTGTTGGCTACAACTGCAAAGCTGAGTAGCTGTGCACACACACGGGAGCTCTACACCACCTTTCCAATCTGGCCTAGAGACGCACCTCTTACTCCCAATTTCTCCTCAGCGTATCGCTGTGGTTTTGCTGCAGTGCCAAATGGTCATACTGGAGCCTAAGGCAGCTCAAGCCCCTCCTAGGAATGGTGTCCATATGGTCTCGTGTTTTTATGAAATTCGGAAAATAGTATTTTTAAATTATTTTTGTTGAAGCTCCCCTAACATGATATGTTAGATTCCTCGAAGGAGCGCCTGCCTCTACAAGAAGCCCAGATGTTTCATCACCCGTGTCCCATCGTCAAGACCACAGCACGTTCAGGGCAAGAGGGGACTGTTCCACAACCCCTCGCAGCTCCAGGCGTGGGGCGCGCTTTGACTGCCAGCCCCCAGGGGGGGCAACTCTCACAGACACAGACAGCTGCCCTTCAAGGTGCACCTCGGGACACAACTAGAAGGGGACACGCCCTAGTCCATCCTCAGGACCCACCAGGGAGCTCACAGAGCAGACCGCTGGGGGAGGGGGGCCCGAGGACACCCACACTCACAGAAAGGAAAGAGGGGCACACCTGCTCCCATGCTGTTCTTCAGCCATTTGTGACCTCCACTGAAACTCCCCCAACCAGTTGAATGTATTTCATGATACATACATATGACACATACATATGACACATATATCGTGTGATCAATCACAGCACTCTCACAGCAGGTGAATGATTTAAAACTGCTTTCAAAAAAGCCATGTGGCTCCCAAAAACAACAAAAAAGGGGGGGTCACATTACACAGTGTTCATGCGAACGTCTTACTGTCTGTTTAAAAGACCGCTCCCCAGCGCAGCACAACTGTCACGGTGGGGCGTTCACATCCGAGAGCCTGTGCAGCCCAGCTGTCCAATCACAGGCCCGCCCACCCTTAGCCGTGGCTGGACGGCGTCCTTAGCGCTCTGGCTCGTGGTCCCCCCACCCTGCTCCATTCCCATCGCCCCCGTGGGGGAGGGGCGCTCTTAGTGGAGCGCAGCTGGCAGTTTTGATAAGCAGGTGTCAGGAGTTTGAAAGTGACCTTGCTCATCAGCTGGTGGGAACCTAGCAGACAAGGGAGTCACTGTATTAACTGTCTGCCGGGTCCCAGCCCCCAAAAGGCCTGGGAGAGGGAGAGAGGGAAGTGTTCCCTCTCTCTCTCTCTCTCTCTCTCTCTCTCTCTCACACACGCACACACACACTCACCACACACACACACCACACACACACACACACACACGCACACACCACACACAAACACCAGGAAGAAGTCACCAGACAAAAGGAAATCTGCATAATTCCCCCCAGGAGAGGAAAAACTTTTACTGAAGAGGAAAATGGAAGTCTAACAGTGAGGATGTGTTGATGTGTTTCCCAAACAGCAGAGGCAGGCAGAGATAAACAAAGGAGATCGATCCTTAGGAAGATCTAGGGGAAAGTCAGCATTCCCTGCGGAGCTGGCAAATTCAGTGACGAGAGAGCTGGTGAAGCTGGGGGCCAGGGGTGTATGCTCACCCAGCTGACTCCAGCCTCCAGACAGCCAGGCTGGGTAAATGGCGGTTACTGTACCAGCCGCTGGCCAGGCTCCAACATGCGGGACACGTCTGAGAGAAAGAGCAAGTCCACTAACCCAGTTTCTAATAAATGTGGGCTAACTGGCACTGCCCCCCGCAGCTCAAGGGGCTCATTCAGGGCTGAAAGGAGCGGTTTTTTCAAAATAAAAAGGCTGAGTCACCAAGATAGCACCTTTCATTTTCTCACATTCTTTCCGTGGCTCAACGTGACCCAGCGCTGGTTGAGTTGACTCTTTGGTCCTGGGAGAAATGAACCCTCCCTGCCCCCACCCGCTCCCAGGGTGCAACCACCAACTCCCTCTGGGCACACGTGGGGCTGAACTCCATTCTGCTTTTCCCACGTGTGGCCACTGCTGCCCAAGGATGAGTCACCCATGAAAGCCACACATTGTCCCCGCCGGACAAAACGCTCGACCCAGGAGAGTGGCCCATTCATGCTTCTCCAAGAGCCGGCCTCTTTCCACAACGACTGGAGGATGCCACTGCCCCGGCATTCAGGCTTCTCCCCCAATTCTGTTACTCCCAACGGTCAGGACAAATGGGCATGGAGGGAACTTACAGAGAAACACCAGTGCAAAGTGTTTACAGACTGAACACCAGGGCCAATGTCCATTGAGACACTCAAAGGACAAAGAGAAATAATAACAATAAGCCCCATTATTAATGCAATTATCAGGTAATAATAATAATTACCACCTTTATTGCATAGCAACCAGCACTGGGCTAAGAAATTGTGTTACATGCATTGTCTCATTTAATCCTCAGAACTACCCAAAAAGATAGGTCCTTTTATAAGCCTTTTTTTAATTCCCAAGGAAACTACAGCACAGAGAAATTAAATAATTTGTCCCAGGTTACACAGTGGTACGGTATAGTCAGGATTTGAACCAAGGCAGCCCAATTCCAGAGCCTGGGTTTTTTAACACGATGCCTTCATTAATTACTAAGCTACGTTAGAATGCTAAAATTAGAGTTGTATTAAAGTGTCCACATTTCAGAGAGATTGTGTTATTTGTTATCTTACTTTTATTTTAATTTTGTAATTATTTTTTAAATATACTTCTATTGATTTCAGAGAGGAAGAGACAGGGAGAGAGACAGAAACATCAACCACGAGAGAGAGTCTTTGATCAGCTGCCTCCTAGTAGAGTACTAGGGATTGAGCCCACAACCCAGCATGTGCCCTTGGCCAGAATCAAACCCGGAATCTTCAGTCCCCGTGCCAACACTCTATCCAGTGAGCCAAACCAGCCAAGGCTGTCATCTTACCTTTATGTCACCTCACATCCTCCCCCCAAGAAATGCTACAACCTGGCTTTACAAATATAAAAATAGCATGTTCCAGACCCCGTGCTGAGCATGTAATACCTATCTCATTCAATCCTCACAACCACCCTGTGAGGTTGGACTTAATATTATCCTACTTACAGATAAAGACACTGAGGTGCAGGCAGGTTAACATCTTGCCCAAGGTCATAACACAGAGCAGGAATATGAACCCAAGACTATCTGATTCCAGCCTCTACATCCTTTCTACTCTCTGCCTTTTCTCATAGAATTTTCAGAGGGAAAAATCAAGAGTATGATGAAACGAGGAGTGATAATGACCAAGTGCAACGATTCAGCCCAAGGACCACTGAGTGGGACAGTGGCAGCAGCAGTGGGTGGCTGGCTGGTACTCACAGACCATCCACTTGCCTCCAGCAAATCCCTTCTCTTTCTAGGCCCTGGTTTCCTCGTTTGTGAGAAGAGAGCGAGAGAATACGGGGCCGATTAGATGACGTGCACTGGGTGGGCACTCGCTGGGTCTGGAGCAAGAATGGCTCCACGGACAGCTGACTCCCCTCGTGGATGGTGACTTCCTCCTCCCTTCCCAGCACGTCTTCAGGAGCAGGTTTCCCTGTCCCTGGCCTAAGTCTCCACACCGAGCAGAGCTCTCAGGTGCAGCCTGAGGCCCAGCAAGTGAGGAAGTCACAGTTCTTCCGGAAGGAGGTGGGAAGCGGAGGGAAAGGGGGGGCTAAGGGAGAAGCTACAATGGGATGCCTGGATCTGAAGGCTATAAACATGTAAAAACTCACCGAGCTTTACCCTGAAGTTGGTGTACACACGCCATATATACTTACAACTTATTAAAGGTTAGAAAAATACGAAAATATATATTTGAAGAGACGATAAATCAGGCCAGGCAAGATTTTGCCAAATTAAAACGTTGTTACTATAAATGCTCCACATAAAATATCTCATATCCCATCAGAAACCCCTTTAAAAGTATCTAACTTCTAAGTTCATTATGAAAAGGGGACAATACAAAACTACCAAGATGAATTATTATGTTGGCTATGGGGTCGGGGTGAGGGGGAGGCCAGAATCTTTCATGAACAACCAATGCGTTCACTCTGCACTCCTGTTTCTATGTACAACTCAGTGGAGCAAATGAGGGCCTAGAACTTCAGGTAGGGCCTTTGAATCCTGATTCTGCAACTGGCTTGCTGGGCCCTCAGCTGGTCAGGATCGCAGCCCCTGGTAGCCTTCCCTCCCACTTGTGAAAAAGGAGAGTGAAGACCACAGAAGAAAGGACATTGCTGGCCCAGGTGGCATGAACACTAGCTGTCTCTCCACCCAGCATCTGGTTCCCTGTCAGCTGGTAATCCTCCTGGCCTTTCCATTGGGGGACCACCTCTCCTTCACTCTCAGTCCAGAAGAGGCTGACCCATGACCCCACCCTCACGCCCCAGGAGAGAGCATGTGGCCCAAGCTGAATATGAGTGCATCTGGAACGAGTGTGAATGATACACGCTCACTGCACAGCTGTGGGAAGATGTCAGCCTAGAGCTTCTGGGAGGTATCACATGGAGAAAGGCTTCCTGGGAATAAAGCCAACACAGAAGAAAGCAGAGCCAAATAAGGAAAGAGGGAGCCCAAGGCCTGATACCACTGAGCCCTGAGGTCCAGCCATGCCTGAAGCTGCCTATGGCTGGGACTTCCATTTATATGAGCCATTACATTCCCTATGCTGCTTAATCCAAACGCCAATTATGTTTCTGTCACTTACAAGAGCAACATATCCTGACTAATGGAATCACAGGTCTCTGAGTTACAAGGGGCCCTGGAGGCCACACATACCATATCAAGCATTGATAATGGTGCGCTGACATAATGAATGAATGACTCGTTCACTGCTCTAGCTCAGACTTCTCACACTGAAGTAAAGCCATCCTGTCAGCATTTACTGGACGCCACAGAATAAACCAACAGCACCTCTTTTTTTAAATATACTTTATTGATTTTTTATAGAGAGGAAGGGAGAGGGATAGAAAGTTAGAAACATCGATGAGAGAGAAACATCCATCAGTTGCCTCCTGCACATCCCCCATTGGGGATGTGCCCGAAATCAAGGTACATGCCCTTGAGCGGAATCGAACCTGGGACCCTTCAGTCCGCAGGCTGATGCTCTCTCCACTGAGCCAAACTGGTTAGGGCCCAACAGCATCTTTACGGAGCATTAATTTAAATGATGGCAAGTAGCTTAAAATACTTTTTTACTAAAAAAATTATATTACAGCCAAATGTGATTCACCCCAGGAATGCAAGGATCAGTCTATATTAGGAAATACATCACTATAATTCATCTCAATAGCAATAAAAAATATATATATACAGCTCCTTAGACGCCAATCTTGTTAAATTTCAACACTTATTCCTAATGGCAGATAAATATATCTTAACAAAATGGGAAGAGAGGGAAACTTCCTTCAGAGAGCTATAGCTCCGACCAGAAGCTGCATCACATCTCAAGAAGACATCAGAGCTCCCACTCTGAAGTCAGTGGATGTTAAAAATGACCCTCGAGGTTCTCTTACATCGACCGCCTAAGAGTCGTGCTGTAAGAAGCAACAACAACCTCTCCTCTTCCTCTCCGCCCTCCGCTCGGCAGCCTCAAAGCAGCAACCATGCGTGAGTACATCTCCATCCATGTTGGCCAGGCTGGTGTCCAGATCGGCAATGCCTGCTGGGAGCTCTACTGCCTGGAACACGGCATCCAGCCCGATGGCCAGATGCCAAGTGACAAGACCATTGGCGGGGGAGATGACTCCTTCAACACCTTCTTCAGTGAGACAGGCGCTGGCAAGCATGTGCCCAGGGCAGTGTTTGTAGACCTGGAACCCACAGTCATTG
>PVJC01046124.1:0-13384 GCA_004026665.1 Murina feae
GGGGTCCTGCTTGGCAGCTCCCCAGACCCCTTGGCGGCACCGGGAAGTGGGAAAGGAAGGCAGCAGGGAACGGGTGAGTGGGAAAGAGTTGGCGGCCTGCTTGGCGGCTTCCCAGGTCCCTTCCGAGGATCAGGGAGCAGGAAAAGGCTGGCCTGACCACGAGGCGGGGTTTTCCCTGCTTTCTGGTGGCTGGAGGAAGCTTGGGAGGCAGGCCGCACCCAGCCCTGGCCATGCTCAAAAAAGAGAACAACATGCTGGGGAGGGCAAGAGTCTGAGAGATCAACATAGAGGGGGTGCCTGCTCCAAGCCTCCACAGTGTGCCTGGGGGCAGGCCCCCGGCAGGTAGACACACACAGGAGGACTGCTTCGAGCCTCTGATGGGGCTGGGGCAGGTCCCCAGTGATGACACACACACATACACACACACACACACACACAAAAGGCGCCTGGCAGACTGGGGCCATCATAGGACATCCACTGAGGGGTCCCAGACTGTGAGAGGGCACAGGTCGGGCTGAGGGACTCCCTCCACCCCGAGTGCACAAATTTTTGTGCACCGGGCCCCTAATATATATATATATATATATATACTTGAGGCCCAGTGCACAAAATTTGTGCACGGCAGGAAGGCGGGGGTCCCTCAGCCCAGCCTGTGTCCTCTCCAATCCAGGATCCCTCTCGCAAACCAGGACAGCTGGCTCCTAATGACTCACCTGCCTGCCTGATCCCCTTAACTGCTCTCCCCTTCTGTCCTGATGTCCCCTAACCGCCTCTGCCTTGGCCCTGCAACCATGGCTTTGTCAGGAAGGATGTCTAGAAGACATCCAGTCTAATTAGCATATTGCTCTATTATTAGTATAGATATATTTTTTTAATCTTTTTTTAAAAATCTTTATCCAAAACCCCCAGCTTTAGTGTTGTTGACTTTTTCTATGGTTTTCCTGGTCCCCATTTAATTCTGCTCTGGTGTTTGTTATGTCCTTTCTACTGCTAACTTTGGAATTAGTTCACAGCTATTTGGTGCCGTGTGATATTTTTTTATTTTTCACTCTTCTTTCCTCTTTATGTTTTGGTTTGAATATTTTCTATTGCCTTATTTTCTAGCATAACTTTTTGAGGTCCCTATGAGTTCTGTGTATCAATAGTTTTTATTATTGTTGCCGACCATTAATCTATTTTGAATCGATGCATAATTTACATACAATAGCCTATTAGATTCAAGGATACATCATAGTGTTGTGATATTTACATACATTACAAAATAATTTCACAGTAGGTCTAGTAGAAAAATTAAGTGTTTCCTATTTTGATTTTGTCCTTTCTAAAGTACTTTTTTCTTCAGCATTGTAGGTTTCCCACCTCTGCTGTCATCGCCATGGAATACTCTTCTGAACCTCCAAAGTTTGTTTAATTTGGCATAAATACCTAGAAAAATTCCAGCAAGGCTCCCTGTAGCCACCATCCAGAAACAAAGCTCAGATTCACTACTGGCCCATAACTTGAAACCTTGACTGCTAAGTCAAAATGCAGGGTTGACTTCAGTTCGGGAATGAAAGTATAGCTCTGTGGAGTAATTGCGTTTTTCTGGCCTTTGCTTCCTTTCATTCTCATTCCAGTTTAACTAAAGTACTATGCAGCATGACTTCCTTAGACAAGAAACCCATACTTCTTTCCAAGGAAAATGGTATTTTCAACACAATGTAATATTTTAATCAAGACAGACCTGAGTGTGCCTTTACTCTGCCATTAAAAACTGAATGCCTTAGGGGAAAATCACAGGAGTTCTATTAACCTCAATGTCCCCATTCATAAACTGAATAATAAGTATCTTGTAGAGCTTTTGTGAGAATTAAGTGAATAGGTATAGGGAGGGAAGAGTGGGTTGGAAGAGATTAATCAATGGTCTTATATGCATATATGCATAACCCATCGACACAGACAATGGGGGGTGAGGGCCTAGGGGTAGGGGATGGGAGCACGCTGGAAGAGGTTAATGAGGGAAAAAGGAGGACCTATGTAATACCTTCAACAATAAAGATTTTTTAAAAAAGAAAGAAAAGCCCAAAGCACAATGCATGAGCATATGTCAGTTTCATCTTTTTTTTCTTATTTTTTTAAAAAATATATTTTATTGATTTTAGAGAGGAAGAGAGAGGGAGAGAGATAGAAACATCAATGATGAGAGAGAATCACTGATTGGCTGCCTCTTGCATGCCTCACACTGGGATAGAACCTGTACGGGTCTTGACTGGCAATCAAACCACGTGCTCTGACCGGAAATCAAACCATGACCTTCTGGTTCATAGGTTGACACTCAACCACTAAGCTAAGCCAACAGGCATGTCAGTTTCCTCTTTCTAAATGTCATGATGATGACTTTCCATGGTACTTAAAAAAATGACAGTTCTTGCAGTGTTGAAAATAAAAAAAATCAATGTATAATTCTATACATATGGCTAGGCATATGTATTTAAGTATGTTCATATGTTTTCCACAACTATAATTTATTTGCACAATTTTTTCCTAGTCGGCTGCCCAAAATATTAAATGTCTTTGGGGAAGGCAAATGAAACAACACATGCTCTGACTTGTCCCAGCCAATTCTTTATTATTTATACAGACTATGTCAAAGTGCCATTGTTTTCATGGACTATATATAAGTAATTGTACATGAGAGCTCATACCAGAGTCTTACTCAGTCTTGAGAACTAATCTACATTCTTTTCATGCATAGCATGTGGTGATTTTCTCCTTGACATCTCTTAGCACAAAGATTCCAATTTTTATAAAGATGAAAATATACTGTATATTCTACCCTCTGTACACAGAGGACTGCAAGATAAAAGGATTTGGTACCATAATCTGGACTCTCTGCTCATTTTGCAGTGAACCTAAAACTTCTCTAAAAAACAAAGTCACTTAAAACAAATACACAAACAACGCAAACCCATACAAAGTCATTCTCTCAGCAATCTGGAGGCCAGAAGTCTGAAATCAAGGTTGTCCTCAAGGATACACTTCATCTGGGAGAATGTGTTCTTTGCCTCTTCCAGCTTCTATGGCTGTAGGCATTCCTCGACTAGTGGCACATCACTCTAATCTCCATCACTGGTGTGGCCACATTGCCTCCTCTTCCTTTTTTCCTCTCTGTGTTTCTTACAAGGACACTTGCCATTGAACTTGGAGCCCACCTGGATTAAGTCAAGATGCTTAATCTAATTATTGCTGCAAAAATTTATAGGTTCCAGGAGTTAAGACATAGAAATTTCTTTTTTTGTAGGCTACTCTTCAGACCATAATAATGGTCTCTAAATCCAATCTTGGTCAATAGACCTCAGGGAAAGGTTATTCAAGTACTTCTAGGAAAGCTTTTTTTTCTTTATTTTTCTTCTACTTATTAAAAGGGATGCACAAGAGGGAAAAAAAGCCAACTTTTTTTTCTATCTTCCTGTGTAGTTAGTTATAAGAGGACAAGATGCCAGCAGCAGCAGCAGCAGCAGCCACACTGGGTCTAGGAGGTAACAAGCCTGAAAACTTGTTGGAGTTTCTGAAAAACAGCCTGAACACATATACTTCTGAGTTTTATTCCATTTGAGGTTATAAATATTCTTATGGTTTAAATGGTTGATAATTATAATTTTTGTTACTTGCAGCTCAAAACATCCTGATTACTGAAGTGGGAAAATGCAGATATAAGGAAAAAGCTGATATCCACAGGTATAGAAGTTATTTTTAGAGGGTTAAGATGCAAGAACATAAACAGCAATCTCAGCTGTCAAATTAGCTAAAGAGAAAATTATTTGGGGGTTATGCTAAAAACACAGAAAGAACCATATTTATACTTAGGAACAGGCATGAGAAGAAATAGCCTAGCTGGAGGGGTAAGAAGAATTACAACAACCTAGCCAATGTGGCTCAGTAGTTGAGTGTCAACCTTTGAATCAGGAGGTCATGTTTTGATTCTAGGTCAGGGAACATGCCCTGCTTGTGGGCTCCATCCCTAGTAGGGGCCATGCAGGAAGTTGATCAATCATTCTCTCTCTTCATTGATATTTCTCTCTCTTTCTCTCTCTCTCCATTCCTCTCAAAATAAATAAAAACATATTTAAAAAAAGAGTTGCAACCAATTTATAGACTATAAATTCCATGAAGTTAATTAGAACTAATCCTAACTAATAAAAGCAAAATATTAAAATTAACCGTTTTTTCGGGATGCTTAAGACATGTCCACCAGCCAATCAGAGTGGCTGTATGCAAATTAACCTAGCCAAGATGGCGGAGGCCGCAGCCCCGGTGTGCGGCTTCTCCTGGGCTGCAGCCTCCGCCATCTTGGGAGCCTCCGTCCTGGGAAGGCATCCAGCACCCTGAGCCAGCTGATGACTTCCCAGGCGGAAGCCTCGGGCAGCAGGATCAGCCTGCTGACCCCCGAGAACCCCTCCTGGGAGGCCATGGGGTGGTCAGTGCCACCCTATTGCTTCCCAGGCTGATGGCCCAGAGGGTCAGCGGGAGCTGTGGCCAGCCTGAAAACTGCCCTCAGACCCTCACCCAGGCTTGCCACACCCCCTGGGGTGAGGGTCTCCACTGGGGAGCTTGGCCAGCCTGCAAATAGACATTGGCCCCTCACTCAGGCTGGCCAGGCACACCAGCAGGTGGACATTCCCAGAGGGGTCCCAAACTGCGAGAGGGCACAGGCTGGGCTGAGGGACCCCCCCACCCCCCAGTGCACAAATTTTTGTTCACTGGGCCCCTAGTCTATAAATATAAAAATCCAGCAACCATAACACCATAATGACTGGTGGCTATGACGCCCACTGTGGCCAGTGAACCACCTGATCAGGTACATTTCCTTTTCCCCCATTGACCCAAGAGCTCTCTATGTGATTTGCTGAGGCTGATCCCTGGCCAGCATTGCAGCTTTACTTACTCCTCTGCTCAAATCTGCTCTTTCCCCATTCTTCTCGGTGACTGTTCTCAAAAGTATCCTTTAATAAGTACTGTCCACTACAGGACTCTCCCACCTTGATCAAGGGTGGCTGGCCAGCCAAATGCCCCACCTCCTTTCCCTTGGCCAGCCTTGCCCCTAATTGGCCCACCACACCACGATAGGCCTGCATCCTCTCACCCCAGTTGGCTCCACCCTCTATGGGTCCCTACTCCTATAGGGAGTGGGGCCAGCTGGCCAACCTCCTGTCTCCCCTCTCCCCACCCGGTCCCATCCCCTACGGGTCCCCACTACCCTGATCAGCCTGTAGCCCCCCTCCCCTGGCCGCCCCGCCCCTGATTGCCAGCCAGCCAACCTCCTACATCCCCACCCATCACCTGGCCCCACCCCAGATTGGCCCCCACACTCCATCAGGGTCCTGCCAGCCTACTACCCATGGCCCCACCCCCAGACCACTGGTCCCCCATCAGCAACCCCTCCCCATTTTGGGGTGGGGCCGGCCCACTGCCCACTGCCCCTCCCCATGGCCTGCCATGCCCCCGATTAGCCCCCAATCCCAATCAGAGGCTGGGCCCATGACCAATCACCAAGGCCGCTCCCCACAGTAGGCCCGGCCCTGATCAGCCCCGATCAGGGTGGGCCGGCCAGCCAACCTCCCGCCATCTCCTCCACCCTATAGGCCCAGCTCCGATCTGCCCTGATTGGGGCCAGGCCGACTGGACCCCACCCATGCATGAATTTGTGCACTGGGTCTCTAGTATACACATATATTATATCAAACATAAAAGAACTACTTGTCTTGCTTCCAAACTTCAAGATCCCATGGGCAACTTTTGAAATCTCTCTGAGTATTGTAGGGAAGCTATATATTCATCAAATTGAAAACCTCAGACTTTTATTTGTAGCAACACGTAAACACTCTTGTGCAGTGGACAGAGTCTGATGTAAGTACTGCATAATTGGAGCTGGATTTAACACAAATCTTCTGTTGCTATTTCTACTGCTGGCTCCCTAAGCAGTCATGAAAGGGTGATCTAGACAAGTTCTCTTATACACACATATAGCCTGACATGCAGCCAGGGGAATCTTGTGAAGATTATAAAATAACCCTCTATTATGAAGTTCAAGGATCATCCCCTCAGTGTGATTAAGTGAGCTTTACAGCTTTCAACGCCTGCAGCTCCCTGGTAGACTTGAGATAGGTCTTTTGTAAACTATATTTCTTTAAACATCTATAAAACAGAGCTTGATTTCACTACAGCTATGGCAGATCTTTTTTGCAGTCAGCAGGTCTTGGACTTACATAGACGACTTAGGTCCTGGTCTGACAGTCAGGCTGTCTTTTGTGCTGCCCCACCATTGTCCTCACTTTCTGCCTCTCAAGACTGTCTGCACTCTTACACGCAATTCAGAAGCGTAAAGCAGTATTCTTGCCTCATGTTAGAATCCTGAGGGGTTCTCAGAGGCTCAGTCGCAGCATTGTGAAGCTCTGCGTTCGTGGTGGAGACTTCCCAGTACCGTACCTGTCTACCTGAATCAACAGCCCTCCAATCACTAAGAAAATACCCCTGTAGTTTTCTTAGTACCCAAAGAATAGTCTCTGACCATTTGCAAGTTTTAGGGCAGAGGACAGGTAGCTTCTAGTTTTAGAAAGAAAGATATTACATAGTACTTAACCAAGACCACTGTCTTGCCTTCATAGTAGCTGGCATTTATTGTGCAATATTTATGACTCCTTTAATCAAGCTATTAGTAGGGACTACACTTATCTATTTTCTAGCTGAGAAAGTCCCCCTTATAAGTCAAATCACTTAAGGAGCATCACTAACTAGTAAATGATAGAGAGGAAGTTCAGATTTAAGTCTGCTTGTGCCTTTTTTTTTTAAATCCTCAGGAAGGGTTTTTTAAAAATTATCTTTATTATTGAAAGCATTACAGATGTCCCCCCCCCCATAAGCTCCCTTATTCCCACTCCTGCCCCCTCCCTAGGCCTTTACCACACTATTGTCTGTGTCCATGGGTTATGCATATATGCATATATGTTCTTTGGTTATTCTCTGAGAGTAGAAGGGAGGGAGAGAGGGAAGAAGAGAGAGAGAGAGAAGCATTGATGTGAAAGAGACACATGGATTGGTTGCCTCCTCAGGGCTGAGGATCAAACTTGCAAACCAGACAGGAGCCCTTGACTAGGAATTGAACCCAGGCCTCTTCAGTGCATAGGTGGAAGCTCTAACCACTGGGAAACACCACCCAGGGGTGCTTATGCTTTTAACTTCTATATCTTCTCACACTATTGAGATGTTTTCTGGAGGTACATTTACAGAATAGGTCTGCCACCCTGAGCTCTAACCTCCAGAGAAATCCCTGCCTAACCAAACTCTTAAAAGTAGTGGGAAATACTTTCTGCAGGGCCTATGGAGGCAATAGTCTGACAGTTCAACTTGGAAAAAGCGACCAACTCCGATTATGCAATTTAATTCCAGGTTCTGTCTACTTCATAATAGCTTTTACATGCTGACAAAGGGATAGGACCAGAAGTAAAATATGTAGACAGTTTGGGTCATGATGAAGATAGTTGCTTTTGTCTGGCACAGAGGATATAACTCCAGGGAGAAGGGGGGGTGAGTTTAAAATTCTAAATATGAGATAAAAATTAGAGAATGAAGGAAAAGTTGGAAGCTCCTAGAAGAGGCCACATGTGTGTACTAGAGGTGGGCTGGGCAGAGGACGCAGGTAGATTTCATTGTCTCCATGCACAAGCAATATTAGGATCTAGGATGCCTCCTGGGCTTCAACGAGACAACTAGGGAATGAAATCTAGATGATATTCCCCCCTCGGCCCCCCCCCCACACCCTCACCATCTATAACAGTAAATCTTATTCCCGCCCATTGATTTTAAAATGATTGTATCTTTTTGGGTGCTAGCTGTGCTAAGCAAAATACACACAAGTCATCTTTGTTTGTTTTCATGATACTACTACAAAGGAAATAGTTCTGTATCTTTTTTTCCCAAAAACGCTAAAGTTCAAAGAAATTAAATTTCTTTATCTCCTTCTAGTGCTTATACTAGAACTTTCATTCTGATTTAAAAGATGACAGAAAGTGCCACACTTAAATGATTTCTGTTCATATCTAAATTTGAGTTCAACTATCATGTACAACATCCACACAAGAATGAAAGGCTGGGCTCCAACAGGTGATTCAAATGTTGGTCCACAGATGGTGATAGCTTGTTTCAGATATCTTGATATGCCTAGATAACTTTAGATATTTTTAAAAAATATATTTTATTGATTTTTTTACAGAGAGGAAGAGAGAGGGATAGAGAGCCAGAAACATCGATGAGAGAGAAACACCGATCAGCTGCCTCCTGCACATCCCCTACTGGAGATGTGCCCGCAACCAAGGTACATGCCCTTGACTGGAATCAAACCTTTCAGTCCGCAGGCCAATGCTCTATCCACCGAGACAAACCAGTCAGAGCTAGATATTTTTTAAGTAGCTTCAACATTTTGCCTTTCCAGGATTTCAGGAATATGGCCTACTAATGTAACATGAAATAGGAATAAGATGGCCTGGGAATAGCCCATGCAAAAACACTCAAAGAATTTAAACAACTCGAAATGCGTCTGTGGTGTGAACTGCAAAGTGAACTAATTAAATTTAGGCTTTCAAAATAAATGAATCACCATTTAATGAAAACGTATTTTCGTCAAGCCTATATTTCTTTTCTTTGTATGCTACACCCTGGAGTAAACCAAAATGGCTGACCAAGTGTTACAGAACCACCCTGTATGGCCCTCATGTGCTACGTAATGTATTATTCACTAACCATTCAAAGAGCATCCCAGAGATTTTTCTGGTGCATTGGAAGCAGGCTCTTGCTGACCAGTTCAGAGATCAATTTGTTTCCTTGGAGTCTTTCTATAACACACTCCCTCTGTGCAGTTATGAACATTCCTTCAAGATCTAGAGCTCTGAGAAGCTCTCAGGATGTCAGAAGCAGCTACTTGAACAAAGCCTTTTGAGAGAAGGGGTTGTGATTTTTCAATTGCCACAGCCATTGGATGAATCTTAACATCTGGGAGCTGCTCATTGTTGATTTATATGTGTTAGTATGTGTTGAATTTGGGAAAAGGCCCTGCTTCAGCATGACATTTAGCACCTGTAACTGGTTTTAGGAAACAAAAGCCATTCTATTGCAATCTTTTATTAGAAAACATATCCCACAGTTTACCCAGTTCATTCCAGGCCTTTTAGCCAATGAAGTGTTTATAAGTTTTGAGTTGGGTAAAAAAGAATTGGTCAGGGATATGTCAGTGTTTCCATTACACCCCTTCATTTTTTACCCCAAAGTAGCACAAGTTTATTAGTGTGTCCATAAAAATTAATATTCCACTGATCCCTGGCACCAAACCATAAAGTAAATGTTTACATATCCCTTCAAATATTAACTCAGTGGTTTCTACAAAATGATAGACCTTCCAGGTGTGAAAATTCTCAATTCATAGCCTTTCTCAGCTAACACAGTTGAACTAGTCTTTCAATGACTAAACTTAGCTAAAAAAAAAAAAAAAAAAAAAGCACCTGAAATGAACAGAATGCCAGAATAGGGCTGAGAGAGGTTTATTAATTATCCAGAAGCTTCCAACATGAGGTCATCCTGGTAAGTGGAAACTAACAAACTAGGCAAGTATAGCCAAGCAGGAGGGTTATTTGCACCCAAACATACATCCCTGTTCTCTGTCAGCTACATCTCAGCTGTCAGGAAATAGCCTGAGGGCCAATCAGCAAGAGGCTGCTGTGGGGGAGGTGTTTGAGACAGAGTTGCAGATGGAGTGCTAACTGAGCTCCCAGCTCATTTGGCTGACCCAATGAAGGGGAAGCCAGATCTCCATCTGTGCTAAAGACTTTAGGTCTATTGCCGAAAAAATTAACAAAACCGTTCTCTGGATGAGAGGGGCCAGTAAGGACAGGGGAATAAAAGTGTGGTGAGCCCTGACTTGTTTGGCTCAATGGATATAGCGTTGGCCTGCAGACTGAAAGGTCCCAGGTTTGATTCCGGTCAAGGGCATGTACCTTGGTTGCGGGCACATCCCCAGTAGGGCGTGTGCAGGAGGCAGCTGATCAATGTTTCTCTCATCAATATTTCTAACTCTCTATCCCTCTCCCTTCCTCTCTGTAAAAAATCAGTAACATATTTTTTAAAAAGTGTGGTGAGATCAGGAGTGAAAATAGAAAGAATTAGAGAGCCCGAGCCTCTTCTTTGGTCAACCTCTATCCTAGTTTTGCTTGGAAGGCATCCTGCGCTGAGATTTTTGTTTCCTGGACTCCTCCTAAATATATTTTATAGTAAAGAGTATTAGAATTTGAAGACTTATTTGCTTTAAGACCTGCCCCCACTACTTACTAGCTGTGAAGTTTTGAGCCAGATAGTTTCTTACCTAAATATTTCTTTTTTATTCATTGAGTAAACAACTAGTGAAGAGTTCTCAAGAAATACTTGGTGGTACACAGTGGTATCGCTTTTACCTTACATGATTAGGGTCAGAATCACATGAACTGACACATATGAGACTATTTGGATAATAATAGCAATAGTAATAATGATAAGTATGTATTATGTGCCAGACAAGATCAAGAATTTGATATTAGCCCTAACCGGTTTGGCTCAGTGGGTAAAGCATCGGCCTGCAGACTCAAGGGTCCCAGATTCGATTCTGGTTGGGGGCATGTACCTTGGTTGTGGGTACATCCCCAGTGGGAAGTGTGCAGGAGACAGCTGATTGATGTTTTTCTTTCATTGATGTTTCTGGCTCTCTATCCCTCTCTCTTCCTCTCTGTAGAAGAATCAATAAAATATATTTTAAAAAAAGAATTTGATGTTAAATGTCTTACCTAACCTATACAAGCAATCTATCTAAGCAATTTTTATTTTTTTCATTAGTGATTAGATGGCAATACTAAACCAACAGAGGCAAGGTGGACATAATGTCCATAATGGGCAGCTAGGTCGTAATGACTTCCAGACGACCTTGATCTATAAGGCTCTAGGGATCTATGCCTTGTAGAACTTGTTGTTCCTAAAGTTAAAATAGATGGGTGGCCAATAAAAGTCAATAGATAGTCAATAACTCATGATCTATTCATTACCTACTTTCAAATATCAGGTCAATTCCAATCCCCAGAACCTAACCGTTGAAAGAAAGTCCAGGTCTTCTTAGTAGTGAGTCCTTCGATACTTCCCCAAATAAACTTATGACCACTTGTTATGGAGAAAGGGAAAATATCAAATTTTCAAGGTCTTTTGAGTAAAGTCCAAGCTTATATGAACCAAAGTGCCATTGTGACTCTCCTGTTAGAGTACAGGTATATGGAAACAAAGTAATAAATGGAGTTCTATCCCTGGCCTGTCTCACAGTGGGTTTACTGCATTCAAGGGTGTACCAGTGTTCATTTCTCTGGTTTCTGAATATGTATTTGGAATAGACATACATGTGATTGGCAGAGTCCTAAAATTGACTCCTCTACCCATAGAATAAAAACAATTATTGTATTAAAGTTACCACACTTGTTTAGAACCATATATAGCTGGCTAGATAGAATTGGTTTTATGAAATCCAGAATGGAAATACCCAGACTATTTATTCCCAAGATAGATGTCTATTTTGAGATCGAATAACTCAACTTAGACACGTTACTTAATCCCTAATTTCTTTATTTTTTTGAGATTCCTTTAAGTAAAAACCTTTTTATACATGAATATCAAGAAATAGTTTATCCCATGGCTATTTTGAGCTTTAACTAGGAATTGTCAAGAACTCTGAAGGGTCTGAGATTTCACCCTACTTGTAAGCTAACAAGTTAGCCTACCTCAGTTTCATGAATGCTGACAGAAGATGTGATAGTTTTAGGTCAAAAACTGTGTAAATCTTGGCATAGGATGTAGCACGAATTGTATGTTTGCATTGACTCCCTCTGCCCTCCAGGTTCCACGGGCGTTAGATGGGCGACTACAGGTGGATCCTACACATGTAGTCGATTGGCATCACAGTTCAGGAAACTCAGATTTCAAAAACGCCATTTAGTGGACCCATGAAAAACAGCCTGACATCTGCCTTAGAGGGAGATGCTATCTCTTTATACCTGACACAGAACAACTGTTCTCTCTGCTCTACAGGGAGATATTGTCTTTATCTAAGGCTGTTCACTTTACCAATATCCTTGAAAAATAATCTCAGAAAAAGGCAAGATGCGCGGAAACATGGAGAATTATCTCCCAACATTAGTATATCCTTCTCTGTCAAATTTTGGTATAAAAATAAATATATCAGATGAAACACAATTGCTATTGGCAGATTTTTGATTATTGAGACACTATTGATTGTAGTAAACCCTAAACATATCATCTCAGCCGCCACCATTGATTAAAAAAAAAAAAGGCAGATACTTTTTCCACATTAATTTCAGCATTTTAAAAGAGTTTACACTCTTTCTGTTCTTTTTCAAATACCGTATTTTCTGGCGTATGAGACGACTGGTTGTATAAGACAACCCCCAACTTTTGAGATTTTCCTGGGTTAAAAAGTCCAGATGGAGACCATACGCGGCACAAAAAGGAGCCGACCAGAGACACTTGCGGTCTCCATCCGGCTCCATTGACGACACCTGACTTTTGAGAAGATTTTCCTAGGTTAAAAAGTCATATTATATGCCAGAAAATATGGCCTTCAGCATTTATTTATTTATTTATTTATTTATTTATTTATTTATCCTCACCCAAAGATATTTTTCTAGAGAGTGTGGGAGAGAGAGGGAAAGACAGAGAGAAACATCGATGTGAGAGAAACACATCAATTGGTTGCCTCCTGCATGAGCCCTGAACAGAGCTCAGGCCAGGGAGCAGCCTGCAACCTATGTATGTACTCTTGATTGGAATCAAACCCAGGACCCTTTGTTCCACAGGTCAATGCTCTATCCACTGAGCAAAACTGGCTAGGGCGCCTTCAGTCTAAATTTACACTCTAGATCAAGGCTGGGATTTTTTTGTGTGTGTGTGTAGCTGAGAGCATTGTTTTAAGTCTCAAGAGAGTTCCCATTGGGTTAATGTTAGTACATTTATTTGTCGTGCCATTCCATTTGAAACTATCATCACCAAATGAGAGTGGAATTTCCTAAAGGGGCCCTCAATTGAACTCCACATTTTTTCCCAACCCATTTCAGCCAAGGGATAAATTGGCAACCTTTCTGATGTGAGCATGTAGTGGAAAGACTATCAGACTGAGATCCAGGAGGCTCATGTTCTAATCCCATTTATTCCATTAGTGTGCTGTGTAACTTTGGACAAGCATGTAGGCTTTAGTAAGGATCCCTTATAAACAAATCAAGCCAAAAAAAAGTCATGCCAATTTCAAATTACATATTTGGCTTCTAAATTTCAA
>PVJC01046125.1:0-13427 GCA_004026665.1 Murina feae
AACATTGTCAATGAATATAATCTGACTGACATTTTATAAAAGACTCTACCCAATATCAGCAAAGTACACATTTTCTTGAAGTATACACACAGTACTTATCAAGACAGACCAAATTCTGATCCATAAAGCAAGTCTTAGTAAATTTAAAAGTATGTTCCCTGAGCACAAATTTAATTAGAAATCAGTAAGTTTTTTGAAAAAAATCCCCAAAATTTTGAACTTTAAAAATCCACTTGGAGATCCCAGATGGTGACCGGCAAGAAGGTAGGGAAAGTGTGTGAGAGAGTGAGAGAGCGATAGAGGAGTGTGTTGACATGTGTGGTGTGAGTGAGCGCTGGGGACAGTTAGGTCCTGCAGGTCTTCCAAGGGGCTGCCAAACCGGGCAGTCTTAGATGGTGAAATCCTGCTGCCACCACAAACACTCCAGGGAGGACACTACCGGCACAGAGACCATGCTTTCTTGAAGAACAGACTACTTGAGACTAGGATCCAAGTCTCGCCACTATCCAATCTGGTCTCAGTCGCAAACCAGGACCCTACAGCCACTCAGGTAAAAGACCTGCAACCACAGCTTCAAACCCATGAACACCAAGACCCCAGGCACCCTGGCTGCAGATTTCTGTGTCACAGAGCCAATCCCCCGTGGCAGTGGCATAAGAACTGCAAGATCCTCTCTGCACAAACAGGCCTCCTGCTCATACAAGGTAGCAGCAGCTATACCTGAATTTGAGCCTGGGTGCATGACCTTGGGGAGTTTGTTTCCCTGCAACCAGACCCCGCGCCCATGCAGGGAGGCTGTGCTGAATTTGAGCTTGGGTGCACGGACACAGGGAGTTTGTTTCCTGCAGTGAACACCCATGTGATGAGACCCCATGCCCACACAGGGCAGCAGTGCCACCTTTGATTCAGGGCAAGTGCACACAGAAGGCTGATTTTCACAAGACAGGAGTGGACCTCCTGCCAACACAGTGAGACTGTGCAACCTGGTCCCCAAGCAGACTGGGAACCCTGATTCTCCGTGTGAGAGGCAGCACTGAGCTCCAGTGACTTCAATCTGTTTCTCATTGTGCACACCTGGGATCTCTGATTCCAACTGCATTCACACTAATAGCCAGTGACTCCAATTCTTGGTGCATGCATAAACAGGGACCCTGATTCTTGGCACAAGGCCGCACCAAGCAACAGAGACCCTGATACTCAAATCTCAGCACAGACACAGGAGGTCTCTGACCCCTGACATGTGCTAAGGGACTGTGATTTTCAGCACACGCTAGCGAGGTCTCTGTTTTAGCACAGCACAGGCGGGGTCTCTGATTCTAGGTGCCTACACAAGGCCACATTAAGCACCTTTGACTCTGATCCTGGGTGAGCATGGCTCCCATCAATCGATGGCAGCCACATGTTGTGGTGTAAGAGCTCCTCAGTGATACTCAGGTGGGAGGGTGAGGCTGTAAAGCTCCCACTGCACATGGCCCAGGCCCCTGCAACTCAACATTTGAAAATTCTGGTGATAGTAAGAATGGGGAGACAACAAAACCGTCCCCAGAGGGATCACCAAGAAAGGAAATAAGTGAAATGGAAGCATGCAACAGATGAAGAATTCAGAGTAATGGTCATACAGTTCATACACCAGATGAATGAGAAAATCAACAACCTATGCAAAAATCAGGAAGAAATATAAAGTGATATACCATTTTCCCGAAAGTAAGACATCCCCTGAAAATAAGACCTACTTACAGTTTTGCCTCTTGCTGAAATATAAGGCATCCCCCCAAAATAAGACCTCCCCAAAAATAAGACATCTCTGCTAAGGCCTCCTCAATAAGCCCCCCCGAACATAAGGCCTCCCGCTAATAAGGCCCCCCGAAGCTACCATAACTCTGGACTCTGGGCCATAGCGGCGGGCGCTGCCGCGCAGCTCACTGTTGGCCACAGCATAGCTGGAGCAGACAGGAAGTGTGAGGTCTCTTTTAATCAGAGAGCCCACGCCGCCACCAGGACAAGCTGCTGCCTGCTGCTCACTCTGCCCTGACAGAGTCTGGCTGACTCACAATTAGTGAATCGAGTGGGGCAGGAGTCGGGGACATTGTGTGGACACATAGATAATAAATTTCCTTTTTTTTTGTTCAACAATAAATGTGTACCGTATTCTTTATGGAAAAATAAGACATCCCCTGAAAATAAGACCTAGCGCATATTTAGGGGCAAAAATTAATATAAGACACTGTCTTATTTTTGGTGAAAAAAGGGTAGCTACAATCAAAAACACCATGGAAGGTTTCAACGATAGACTAGAAGAAAAAAAGGATCGAATTTGTGAGTTAGAAGATAAGTTAGAGAGACAAGCCTAATCTAAACACCAACTGGAGAAAATTATTAGAAGCAGGAGGGGAGCCTAAAGAAGCTTTGGGACAATGCAAAACGAAGTCATCTAATCTAATAAAAGAGTAATATGAAAATTAACTATCACTCCAAGACACCTAAGCCACTCCCACCAGCCAACCACGCCCACCAGCCAATCAGAGCAGCTGTACGCAAATTAACCTAGCCAAGATGGTGGCCGGCAGCCATGGAGCTAGAGAAACAGGAGGCTTCCGTTGCACCAGTGATGGAGTTGAAACTGGCTGCCTGGGCTGGCCGGGCCTCTGCTCAAGGCAACAATGTTTCAATTATAGAAGCCACGGAGCTGAAGCAAACAGGAGGCTTCATTGCCTGCCTAGGCCTCAGCTCAAGGCAACAGAGTTTCAATTACAGAAGATAAATAAACCCCAGAAACATGATTCCAGCCAACCTTGCTGGGATGTTGGGTCAATGGGAGCTGTGGGCAGCCTGAAAACGGCCCTCAGCCCCTCACCCAGGCTGGCCACACTCCCATGGGATGAGGGTCCACACTGGGGGGCTTGGCCAGCCTTCAAACAGACATCAGCCCCTCACCCAGGCTGGCCAGGCATGCCAGCAGGTGGACATCCCCTGAGGGGTCCCAGAGTGTGAGAGGGCACAGGCCGGGCTGAGGGACCCCCCCACCCCTCCGAGTGCACAAATTTTTGTGCACTGGGACCCTAGTATATGTATAATAGGGCTGCCAGGAGGCCAAGAAGAGCAACAAAGATTAGAGAATCTATTTGAAGAAATAATGACAGAAAACATCCCTGATATGGGGATGAAAAAAGTTACACATGTACAGAGAGTCCCAGGCAAGATGAATCCCAAAAGGCCCACACAGAGATACATCATAATTACAATGGCAAATGTTAACACTTTGTAATCAGGCATTTTCCTGCCAAATCACATCGTAACGCGGGGGTTTTCTGACATTTTCTCGCCAAAATTAGACTTTCCATAAAATATTCATATTTTTCTATCTATTTGATATTTTTCTATGAAAGTTTCAGTGTTTTAGTTTAAAAAGAGGTCTCTATTTACTTTGCAAAATATGTGATATTGTAATTTTTATGTACACAAAATTACTACATTCTAGGTAAACATATAAAAAAACACTTTCACAGTCAAAATAATTTTATTTATACAAAATTACAATATTTTTTCAAAATTTTCAACAGATCTTATTAAAAAAACTATAACCTAATAGTGCTTCACTGTGTGGTAGCATTCGAAACACTTTCCTTTGTGCAGGGTTACATTACAAAACTTGCACATGTACTACGTTTCACTGCGAAGTTTATGAGCAGCATACACACGACAACGATGTGAAACATTTTTATTTTTGCCGATTCCAACTAGAGGTTCCAATGTATGTTTCCTCATGTCCATTGACAGTCTCCCTGGTGGATCTGATTTTACTCGTTTCCCGCAAAAAATGTGTGAACAAAGAGAGAATCTTAACAGCTGTAAGAGAGAGAGTAACCTACAAAGAACCCCCCATCAGATTATCAAATTATTTCTCAACAGAAACACATCAAACTAGAAGGGGATAGAAGGAGGTATACAAAGTGATGCAAAGCAAAGGACTGAATCCAAGAATACTCTATCCAGCAAGATTATTAATCAAAATTAATGGGGAAATCAGGAGCTTCACAGACAAAAAAAAAAAAGGCTAAGGGAGTTTATCACTACCAAGCCGGCAATGCAAGAAATGCTAAAGGGAAATACTGTAAAAAGAAACAGAAAGGGAGGAAGAAACACAGGCATAAAGCACAGAAATGGCTACAAACAAGTACCTATCAATAATAACATTAAACATAAACAGATTAAACACTGTCTACAGGAGACCCATCTCAGAATAATGCAGGAGCATCCATATACATAAAACAACTTCTGGAAGATATCAGGGGTGAGTTTGACAACAACACAGTCATAGTAGGAGATGTTACCACCCCATTAACATCACTGGATAAATCCTCTAAACAAAAAATTAGCAAGGAAACATCAATAGCAAACAACTCACAAGCATCTTCTCAGATCATAATGGCATAAAATTAGAAATTAACTACAGTAAAAACAATCACAAAAAGTCAAACACTTGGAGCTGAGTAGCACACTATTAAACAATGAGAGGGTTACCAAAGAGATCAAAGAAGAAATAAAACACATCCTGGAAACAAACAACAATAAAAACATAATAATCCAAAATGTTTGGGACACAGTGAAAGCAGACCCAAGGGAAGTTCATAGCATTACAGGCCTACCTCAAAAAACAACAACAACAAAACAAAAAAACAAAAAACAAAACCACACAAGAAAAACTGATAATAAACATCTAACTCTGCAACTTGAAGAATTAGAAAGAGAGCAACAAGAAAAGGCCAGAGTGAACAGAAGGAAGGAAATAATAAAGATCAGAGCAGAAATAAATGACATGGAGACCAAAAAAACAAAACAAAAAAAAGACAAAAGATAAATGAAACCAAGGGCTGATTCTTTGATAGGATAAACAAGATTGATGAACCTCTAGCTAGGCTCACCAAGAAGCAAAGAGAGAGGACCCAAATAAACAAAATCAGAAATGATCTCTTTGGTAACCCGCTCATTGTTTAATAGTATGCTATTTAACCTCCAAATGTTTGAATTTTTATGGTTTTTACTATAGTTGATTTCTAATTTTATGCCATTGTGATCTGAGAAGATGCTTGACATGATTTCAATCATCTTGAATTTGGAGAGACTTTGCCTATGTCCCAATATGTGTTCTATATTTGAAAATGTCCCATGTGTGTTTGAGAAGAATGTATATTCTGTAATTTTGGGGTGGAATGTTCTAAAGATGCCGATTAATTCCACCTGATCTAGTGAGTAATTCAGGATTGATGTTTCTTTGGTAATTATTTCTGTAGACGATTTATCCAGTGATGTTAATGGGGTATTAAAGTTGCCTACTGTGATTGTATTGCTGGCAATCTCTCCCCTGATATCTTCCCGAAGTTTTTTTTTTTATGTATTTGGGTGCTCCTGCATGGATGCATAAATGTTTACCAGAGTTATATTCTCTTGTTGTATTGATCCCTTTAGAATTATGAAGTGGCCTTCCTCTCTCTTATTACAGTCTTCACTCTGAGGCCTATTTTGTCAGATATAAGTATTGCTACCCCAGTTTTTTTTTCATTTCCATTTGCCTGGTATATATTTTTCCATCCCTTCATGTTCAGTCTGTGTGAGTCCCTTGTTCTGAGGTGGGTCTCCTGTAGATAGCATCTATATGGGTCATGTTTTATTATCCATTCAGTCACTCAATGTCTTTTGTTTGGAGCATTTAATCTATTTATGTTTAATGTTATTATTGAAAGGTACTTGTTTGTAGCCATTTCTGTGCTTTATGCTTGTGTTCCTTCCTCCCTTCCTATTTCTTTTTACAGCAGATCCTTTAGCATTTCTTGCATTGCTGGCTTGGTAGTGATAAACTTTCCTAGCATTTTTTTTGTCTGTGAGGCTCCTGATTTCCCCTTCAATTTTGATTGATTGTCTTGCTAGATATATTATTCTTAAATTTAGTCCTTCACTTTGTTTGCATTACTTTGTATACTTCATTACATTCTCTTCTACTTGGTGTGTTTCTATTGAGAAATTATTTGATAATCTGATGGGGGTCTTTGAAGGTAACTCTCTGTCTCTTTCTTGCAGCCTTTAAGATTCTTTGTTGTTAACATTTGGCATTGTAATTATGATGTGTCTTGGTGTGGGTCTTTTGGGATTTATATTGCTTCAGACTCTCTGTACTTGTGCAACTTTTTTCTTCCCCATATCAGGGATGCTTTCTGTCATTATTTCTTCAAATAGATTACCTAATCTAGGGGTCCTCAAACTTTTTAAACAGGGCCCCAGTTCACTGTCCCTCAGTTAACTGGCCAGACTATAGTTTTAAAAAAACTATGAACAAATTCCTATGCACACTGCACATATCTTATTTTGAAGTAAAAAAAAAAAAAAAAACAAGGCGGCAAAAACACCCGGCAGGCTGGATAAATGTCCTCGGTGGGCCGCATGTGGCCTGTGGGCCGTAGTTTGAGGACCCCTGCTCTAATCCTTGCTGTTTTTCTTGTCCTTCTGGCACCCCTATTATACAAGTTACCTTGTTTTGTGTTGTCCCAAAGCTCCCTCCTGCTTTTTAGTATTTTTCTCCAGTTGCTGTTCAGATTGGACTTGTTTCTCTGCCTTACCTTCTAACTCACTAATTTGATCCTCTGCTTCTTCTAGTTTATTGTTGAAACCTTCCATAGCATTTTTTATTGTAGCTACATCACTTTTTATTTTTTCCTGATTTTTGCATTGGTTAATTTTCTCATCCATCCAGTTTATGACCTGTATGACCATTACTCTGAATTATTTTTCTGTCATATTTCATGCCTCAGTTTCACTTATTTCCTTTCTTAGCAATTCCTCATTTTTTCCCCCTAGGGACTGTTTTATTGTCTCCCCATTCCAACTATCACCAAAAGGTCCAAACACAGAGTTGCAGGGGCCTGAGCAATGTGCAATGGAAGCATCATGCCACTCAAGTGTCACTGAAGAGCTCCGATGCTGAGACTTGTGGCTGAGGGTCGATGGAAGCCATGCACCCCAAGAATCAGAGTCACCAGCACTCAGTGCAGCCTCATGTACACAACTAGAATCAGGGACCCTGCATGCGCTGCACTGAAAACAAGCCCTCACAATCGTAAACCAAAAATTAGAGTTCCATAGCTCATGCCAGGAGTCAGAGACCCCATGTGCATGCACCAAGAATCAAGTATCGGTGTCTCTGTCACTTCGTATGGCCTCGCATAGTGAATCAGGGTGCCTGTGTGCACATATGCCAAGAATTGGAGTCACAGACGCTCAGTGTGCATGCACTGAGAATCAGGGATCCCATGTACGCATGATGAGAAACAGAGTCCCCACATGTGCACGCCAAGAGTCAAGTCACTGGTGCTCAGTTCTGCCTCTCACATGGAGAATCAGGGTTCCTGATCTGCTTGGGGGGGTCGGACTGCACAGCCACCCTGTCAGCAGGAGGCCCACTCCTGCGCCACAGGAAGCAGACTTGCAGTGTCCACAATTCCAGAGTCAAAATCAGGTAGCGCAGCCACCCTGTCTGTTGGGAGCCCACTCCTGCACCTCAGGAAACAGGCTCCTAATGTCTGCATAACCAGAGTCAAAGTCAGGGAGCACATCTGCCCTGTGTTGGCAGGAGGCACATTCCTGTGCCACGGGAACAAGTCTCCTCTGTGAGTGTGCCCAGAGTCAAAGTTAAGTCGCACAGATGCCCTGTGTCAGCAGGAAGCCTGCTAGTGTGGAGCAGGTCTGGCAGGTCCTATGCCACTGCAGTGGGCCAGTGGGGAGGGGGGTGGGCTCTGTAACTCAGTAATCTGCGGCAAGAATGTCCAGAGTCTTGGTGTCTGTGAGTCTGCAGGTCTTTGTTCCAAGTGGTTATAGGGTCCCAGCTTGCATCTGAGATGAGACTGAGTGGTGGTGAGGCTAGGGTCCCAGTTACAAGCAGTCCTGTTCTTCAAGATGGTATGCTCTCTGTGCCTGCACTGGCTTTCCCAGAGTGTCCATGATGGCAGTGGGGTTTTGGAGTTCAAGACTGTCCAGTCTGGCAGCCCTCCGGAAGACACGCAGGATCTAACTGTCCCTAATTCACAAACACACACACACCATACATGTCCACACACTCCTGCCACTCCCTCACTCTCACACATTCTCCCTCCCTACCTTTTTGGTGGTTGCCATCTGGAAAGAATTTTAAAAGAATAAACTTCAATGTTGAACGTATTATTCAAATTTAGTAAAATATTTTTTAAATATTTTTATTGATTTCAGAGGAAGAGGGCGAGAGAGATAGAAACATCAATGATGAGAGAAAATCATTGATCGTTGTCTCCTGCACGCCCTGTATTAGGGATCAAGTCCACAACCCAGGCATGTGCCCTTGAATGAAATCAAACCCAAGACCCTTCAGTTCGCAGGACGACTATCCACTGAGCCAAACCAGCTAGGGCAAAATATTTTAAATGTGCACATATAAAAAAATAGTTCCATCTTGGTCCTTGCACTCTGTTTCATTGTTTAATTTTTTTTAACACAAATATAAATACCAAAAGGTCCCATAAAATGACAGCATTGGAGTAGCTCATTCTGTTTTTCAGTCTTGAAAATTTCCATGCTTTCATTGTTTAGTGTGAATTAATGGTTTAAATGCAGAAGACTATAGTACCACATGGTTGAATTGCATTGCATCCTAAGAAAGGGCTAGAGATAAAAACTCTGCAATAAGCAAGTTTGAACTGTATAAACTCATTGGAAGCTACTCTTAAAACAAATGCATGTAGTGAAGTCTGCATGTATGAGGGCCAATTTTATAACTGAGCATTTACCAAATAAATATCTATGTCAAAAACAAAGTTTATTAAAAAATAAATAATAAATCTGCAACTTCTGAAGGTTACATATTACTTAAACTCAGCAGTAACTGTGCAATTGTTTAGAATTTAGATTAATAATTTTTTTTCAAGAAGAAGCATTTTATCAAAGACATTGATTAGAATCATTGGCACATGGTGGTAATAAAAACCAGACTACGTTTTAGTCAGTTTGACTATTGTTTATAATTTTTTTCTTGTCTTATTAAAGCACAGTTGACATACATTATATTAGTTTCAAGAATATGACATAGTGCCCTGACTGGTTTGGTTCAATGGATGGAGAGTTGGCCTGCAGACTTAAAGGTCCCAGGTTCAATTCCGGTCAAGGGCATGTACCTTGGTTGTAGGCACATCCCCAGTAGAAGGTTTGCAGGAGGTAGCTGATTGATGTCTCTCTCATCGATGTTTCTAACTCTCTATCCCTCTCCCTTCCTCACTATAAAAAAATCAATAAAATATATCTTTTAAAAAGAATATGACACACTGATTCTTTATGATGTGATCATGAGACTATGTCTAGTAATCATCTGTTGCCATATAAAGTTATTACAATAACTAGAGGCCTGGTGCACAAAAATTTGTGCACTCGGGAGGGGGGGTCCCTCAGCCCGGCCTATGCCCTCTAGCAATCTGGGACCCCTCGGAAGATGTCCACCTGCTGGCTTAGACCCGCTCCCAGGGGATCCGGCCTAAGCTGGCAGCCAGATATCCCTCTGAGCCTGGGAGACTTCAGGGGATGTCCACTTGCCAGCGAGGAGCAGGCCCAAGCTATAGTCGGACATCCTTAGCGCTGCTGAGGAGGCAGGAGAGGCTCCTGCCACCACTACTGTGCTGGCAGCTGGCAGCCTGGCTTGTGGCTGAGCAGAGATCCCCTGTGGGAGCGCACTGACCACCAGGGGGCAGCTCCTGCATTGAAAGTATGCCCCTGGTGGTCACTGAGTGTCATAGTGACCAGTCATTCCCAGTGGTTCTGCAGTTAGTGTCAATTTGCATATTACCCTTTTATTATATAGGATAGAGGCCTGGTGCATGGGTGGGGGCCAGCTGGTTTGCCCTGAAGGGTGTCCCAGATCAGGGTGGGGCTCCCACTGGGGTGCCTGGCCAGCCTGGGTGAGTGGCTGATGGTTGTTTTCAGGCTGGCCACATCCCCTTCAAGGTGGGTGTCCCCCCCTGGGGTGCCTGGCCAGCCTGGGTGAGGGGTTGAGAGCAGTTTTCAGGCGGGCCACATCCCCTTCAGGGAAGGGGGTCCTGCTGGGGTACCTGGCCAGCCTGGGTGAATGGTTGATGGCTGTTTGCCTTGAGGCTGGCTGGAAGCTGGTATCTGGGATTTATTTAACTTCTAAAGTTGAAACTTTGTTGCTTTAACTGGAGCCCAGGTTGGGTTTCCCCTGACAACCCAGGCTCCCAGCGTTTCCTTGAGCCCAAGGCTGGAAGCAGGTATCTCGGGTTTATTTATCTTCTATAATTGAAACTTGGTTGCCTTGAGTGGAGGCCACAGCCAGCCTAGGCAGACAGGAACCTTAGCTTCCTCCATCACCAGGGCAAGCCTCATGCTTGTTCCAGCTCTGTGGCTGCTGGACACCATCTTGGCTGGGTTAATTTGCATATAGTTGCTCTGACTGGTTGGTGGGCGTGGCTTAGGTGTAGTGGAGTGACACCAATTTGCATATTACTCTTTTATTAGATTAGATATTGACTATGCAGTACATTATATCCCAGTGACTTACTTTATCTTTTATTCTCCTTCACTATTTTCATCTATCCTCTTACCCACCTCCCCTCTGGCAACCATCAGTTCATTCTATCTATGAGTTTGCTTCCATTTGTTTTATTTTTTAGATTCAATACATAAGTGAAATCATATGGTATTTGTCTTTTGGTTTGGCTTATTTCACTTAGCATAATACCCACTAGGTCCATCTATGTTGTCACAAGTGGCAAGATTTCATTCTTTTTTATGGTCAAGTAACATTCTGTTGTATATAGTAGGGAAAAGGTGTTCGTGTGCAGAATACAATAACTAATAAATAATACAAGTACTGCTTCATCTACTCACAACTATAAATCTACTTTTTGCCTACTTCTGTATCTATATATAAATGTAAAAAAAAAAACCTGAATAGCTGCTGTGATCCTATGAAAGAAGAACAAAGTAGGAGGGATCTCAATACCAGATATCAAGCTGTATTACAAAGCCACTGTTCTCAAAACTGTCTGGTGCTGGCACAAGCACAGAAATATATATCAATGGAATAGAATAGAGAACCCAGAAATTGACTCAAACCACTATGCTCAATTAATATTTGACAAAGGAGGCAAGAACAAACAAAGGAGCCAAGACAATCTCTTCAATAAATGGTGCTGGGAAATTTGATCAGACACATGCAAAAAAATGAAACTATACCACCAACTTACACCATACACAAAAATAAACTCAAAATGGATAAAGGACTTAAATGTAAGACAGGAAACCATAAAAACACTAGAGGATTCCACAGGTAGCAAAATCTCAGACATATTCCAAAAAAATTTCTTCACTGACGCAGCTCCTAGGGCAATGGAAACTAAAGGGAAAATAAACAAATGGGACTATATCAAAATAAAAAGCTTCTGCACTGCAAAAGAAACCATCAACAAAACAACAAGAAAACCCACTGCATGGTAGAAAGTATTTGCCAATGATATCTCTGATAAAGGTTTAATCGCCAACATTTACAGGAAACTCATACAACTTAACAAAAGGAAGATAAACAACCCAATAAAAAAATAAGCAATGGACCTAAATAGACACTCTTTGAAAGAGGACATACATAAGGCTGAGAGCCATATAAAAACATGCTCAAAGTCACTAGTCCTCTGAGAGATGCAAATCAAAACGACAATGAGGTACCATCTCACACCTGTCAGAATGGCTGTCATCAACAAATCAACAAATGACAAGTGCTGGCGTGGATGCGGAGAAAAAGGAGCCCCCGTTCACTGCTGGTGGGAATGCAGACTGGTGCAGCCACTGTGGAGAACAGTATGGAGTTTCCTCAAAAAAACTAAAAATGGAACTTGCATTTAATCCAGTGATCTCACTTCCAGGAATATATCCCAAGAAACCAGAAACACCAATCAGAAAGGATATATGCACCCCTATGTTCATAGCAGTACAATTTAACAATAGCTAAGATTTGGAATCAGTCTAAGTGTCCATCAGCATATGAATGGATTAAAAATCTTTGGCACATCTACACAATGTAATACTATGCTGCTATAAAAAGGAAGAAACTCCTACCATTTGCAACAGCTTGGATAGAGCTGGAGAGCATTATGCTAAGTG
The DNA here is from genome assembly GCA_004026665.1 of Murina feae. Lineage (NCBI taxonomy): Eukaryota > Metazoa > Chordata > Mammalia > Chiroptera > Vespertilionidae > Murina > Murina feae. The sequence goes on from PVJC01046125.1 coordinate 12,181, forward strand.
AAATAAGTCAGTCAGAGAAAGATAAATATCACATGTTCTCACTCATTTGTGGATTATAATGAACAACATAAACTGATGAACAAAAACTGATAGACAGAGATGCATCGATCAGATGCTCAAAACTCAGAGGGAAGGTAGGGGAGGGTGGGGTTGAGGGGGAGAGATCAACCAAAGGAGTTGTATGCATGCATATAAGCATAAGCGATGGATGTGGACAACAGGGAGTGAGGGTGAGGGCAGGAGTGGGGGGAAGAGGGGACATTGTGAGGATAAGGATACATTTGTAATCTAAACTAATAAAAGCGAAATAGTAAAATTAACCGTTTCTCCAAGACAGGGTAAGCCACGCCACCAGCCAATCAGAGTGGCTGTATGCAAATTAGCCCAGGCAAGATGGCGGCCGGGAGCCACGGAGAGAGCAGCGGGTGAGTCATGGAAACCAGCGGGCAGCAGAGTGGGCTGGGCGGGTGGTGGCTGATGTCTTGCAGGGTCCAGGAGTGCAGGGACCCGGCCTATGGGGTGGAAAGGCCCCACATCCCAGCACTGTGAGCTTCGCTTCGGCTCAGAGCCGCTGGGGAAGGAGGCACACGTGGGGACTTGGTCTGCGGGGCGGAAAGGCCCCGCACCTCAGTGGCTCTGAGCTCCGTTTAGGCTCAGAGCCGCTGAGCTCAGAGCCGCTGGGGAAGGAGGCACACATGGGGACTTGGTCTGCGGGGCAGAAAGGCCCCGCACCCCAGCGGCTCTGAGCTCCGTTTAGGCTCAGAGCCGCTGGGGATCAGAGCCGCTGGGGAAGGAGGTGCACGTGGGCACTTGGCTTGCAGGGCAGAAAGGCCCCGCACCCCAGCTGCTCCGCTTTGGCTAAGAGCCGCTGGGGATCAGAGCCTCTGGGGAAGGAGGCGCACGCGGGGACTTGGCCTGCGGGGTGGAAAGGCCTTCCCCTCCCTGCCACGTGGCTGGTGCTGCTCCCGCTTGGGAAGGAGGCGCCAGGGACCCGGCCTAGGGGGGAGGACAGTTGTGAGGGACCCAGGCCTGAAGGGGAGGGCAGTTGGGGGGGGCCGGCTTGCCTGGGTGGAAAGTTGGGGTGACCAGGCTGGCAGAGGAGGGCTGTTGGTGGCAATCCAGGCCTGCAAGGGAGGCCAGTTGGCGGGTACCCAGGCCTGTAGGTGAGGGCAGTTGGAATGGACCCAAGCCTACAGGGGAGGGCAGCTGTGTATGTGGGGGCGGGGGACCCAGGCCTGCAGAGGAAA
>PVJC01046126.1:0-13427 GCA_004026665.1 Murina feae
AAAAAAAAAGAGAAAAGAAAATGTAATACGTACCTTAAGTTTACTTTCCAGAAGTTCAACACTAGTAATCAGGTAGGCAGCCTCAGATTCATTTAACCCATGAACTACAGCTTCACTGCCAAGTGTGGCATATAAAGTCACAACTACATAATAAAAAAAGAAACACAAAAGTTAAATGATAAACATTAATTCAGTATATTATTTAAATCAGCCTTTAATGATAGGCATGCTCACAGATGGAAAGATATTTTATAATTTAACTTGACTTCACAGTTTTTGCTAAATTACACTTCAATCTTGCCTCAAATTTCCTGATACAGTATTCCAAAATTTTCCTCACAAATTCTCAGAATTCTAACTTTTTAAACCTGAGGAAATCCAGAAATACAGGAAGTGCCTCAACTCATCAAAAATAGGTCATTAAGATGGTCAAGGCCAATAGGTTCTGGCTGAACTTCTACAAAAATTCTCAGATACATTTTACATTCAATAATATTTTATATTCATTTCAGGTGTACAGCATAGTGGTTAACCAATCATATACTTTACAAAGTGTTCCCCCTGAGATTTCCAGTAACTTACTGGCACATACATAGTTATTACATATCATATTATTGACTCTATTTCATTTCCTATGAAGTATTTTACATCTTCATGACTATTTTGTAACTACCAATCTGTACTTCTCAGTCCCTTCACTTTTTCATACAGTTCCCCAATCCCCTCCCCTCCAGCAACCATCAGTCTGTTCTCTGTATCTATGAATCTGTTTCTATTTTGTTTGTTGATTTATTTTGTTCTTTAGATTCCACATATAAATGATTTTTTTTTCTTTCTCTGACTGACTTCCTTTGGTTAGCATAATACCCTCTAGGTCCACCCATGCTATTGCAAATGGTAAGATTTCATTCTTTTATATGGTCTGGCTGACCTCTCAATGAAGGTCATACCGACTCCAGCAAGGGCTCCCCTGTGACACATACTTTCATTTGTCATAGAGTCAAAGAAAGGAGAGGAACCTTGAGGATATCAAGTCAGAAGATAGGCCATAAATCATATTCTCACTCCTTCTAAGAAGCTTTCTCTGTGAGTCTCATGTCCACACTGATTGGAGGCCTCTTAGCCTAAATCAGAGTGGACAGAGAGATCTACTCTTTAGGATCTAACAGACAAAACATACACTGAAACCCAGAATAGTCAGAATCAGAGGACATCTGCTAAACTTAGATAGGTTTGGAAATTCAACTCTAGGCTAGTAACCAAAACAGCAACATGGTTAAGAACTGCTACTTTTCACAAGCTGTTTTTTGTTGAAGTTGGGTGATGCATAAATAGGGGATCATTTTCATATTATCTATTTTTGTTTGTTTGAAATACAAACCCTTGATGCCTACACCACACCTATAGTGTTCTATTTCATTCAACAAATAACTGATTGCTGGCACTGTTCTGGGCTATTAATAATTAAATATAATTTCTTGAACAATGGCTAAATAAATGTACTCAATTTTACTTTCTGGACAACATAATCTAATGCCAGTGCAAACTGTCACATGCTTCTTTCACAAGTAAAATGGAAAAAAGTACAATAAGAGACCTTGAAGTGAAACAATGAACTAAAATGATCTGAAGCAATGACTGTGGGTCACTTCCTAAAAAATGCTCCCAAACCCCAAATATTTCAAGTACAATTCACTTCCAATTAAAAAGTAAAATTCTAAATTCTATCCATTGAGCAGCCAAATCTCATACTAACTCTGGGAAGTTATTAACTTTAACAGGAATTGTCAGATATCTTTTAACTATGTTACATACTGTTTTACAAACATAATTTAGGCAGATAAATGACTAAAGGGCACCTACTTCGAAAAATCAAAGATCTCAAGACAGTTTCACATGTAAACAAAGCCCTCTCTCTCCCCCTCCAAAAACGTAAGGCACTTACGAGGAAAGTTGTACTTAAAGCAGGTCTGTGCTGCAATCATCCATTCGGCCCTGGTCTCACAGAAAATGGCAATAGTACTCTTTGGTTTTAATCCCAATGCAGTGAGTCCACTACCAAAGTTACTCACTCGGTGGTTCACTTCAAGGTAGTTCATCCACTTATAATTCCCAAGAATTAACTGTTAAAATGAGACATTCTCTAATATTAGTACATTTGTCTAAGCAAGCAATTAAAAAATTATTCAAGCCCTAGGCAGTTTGGCTCGGTGGACAGAGCATTGGCCTGCGGACTGAAAGGTCCCGGGTTCAATTCTGGTCAAGGGCATGTACCTTGGTTGCAGGCACATCCCCAGTAGGGGGTGTGCAGAAGGCAGCTGATCTATATTTCTCTCTCATCGATGTTTCTAACTCTCTATCCCTCTCCCTTCCTCTCTGTAAAAAATCAATAAAATATATATTTTTAAAAATTATTCAAAAGTATGAAACTTCAAAGTTGCCCTAAAGTGAATATACAGAAACTATGGGGACCTTCAGAGAATTAGTTACACAGCACCAGAATGGAATGCAATGATATTTATTTTTTATTTTAAAGCTTTTTTTGTAATATATTTTTATTGATTTCAGAGAAGAAGGGAGAGGGAGAGGTAGAAACATCAATGCTAAGAGGGAATCATTGACTGGCTGCCTCCTGTACACTGCCTATAGGGGATTGAGCCCACAACCCAGGCATGTGCCCCTGGCCAGAATCAAACCCAGGACCCTTCAGTCTGCAGGCCAACACTCTGTCCATTGAGCCAAACCAGCTAGGGCAGGGATATTTAAAATGCACTTGATTTATAATCAAGTAAAATGTACCCCCCCCCCTTAAAAAAATGAAAAGCCCCAACGTTTTACCTTCTTAAACACCTTTCCATTTGGCTGCATTTCGTTTTCTTCGCTTAGAATTTCCCTGGTCCCAAGACTGTCCTTCTTTCCAAACTTGGAGATGGCATGATCAAATAATTTATCAAGAGTGTCTGCTCCAGGGATGTCTATGACAGCTAGTGAGTCGAAGTGCGTGACAGAGCGATACGGACTTCCAGGTTTGTCTGAAGTGGGTTTAGCTTTTATTCTCTTTGCCATGGCGTTTTTCTTCTTGGCATTGGTAAGAAAATACCATGGAATAAATATAAGGGCACTGTATATTGTTATTAACAAGTGGATAGGCAGCAAAATAATGGTGGGCACATTTAGCTTAAGATTCATAGTTGCAAGGCTTTTAAAATGGTGTTTAATTCTTGTTATTCTTTGGCTTCAAAAAGCCTTATTTTGCTGAAGAAGGCAATAATGGAAGCAGCAGTAAGAGTAGCAGTATAGCCAAGGCAGTTTAATTTTAATTATACAAATAAAAGTTAGTAATCTTTGGAAGCCGATAATAAAGTACACCTGTAGGTGAAGACAATGAGCCAGACAGAGAGCAGGAAAAAAGACAAAAACAAAAACAAGAGTATTAACAAGTTGATAGCACCATTGATTTAAATAATCAGGTCTTTAGTTTATATAATTGATTTGATACAGAAAGCTGAAATAACTGGTCTGAAAACTGGCATTTCCTATGTTAATCATTATTGCCATAAACTTCTGAATTTACTCTTTCCTAGGTTTTTAGGTATAAATGATACTCTGTGCGTCATTCTGTGAGTTGAATAACACTATTTAATACTTACACAAATGCATGAATATGATGTTTCAGTTTGGTTAAACTTTGGGTGAGTAGGGATGTCAACAATGAGTTTCTCTTAAACATGTATATGTAAATCAGAAATACGTATATGTAAATTAGATTTAAATCAGATTTGGTTTTATATCCAAAAGGAAAACAATCCATCATTTTAGGCTTATTTTTCAAAGATCAATAAGAACTCTTTTTCTGAGTTCTTCATTAAGGTAAATTTCTCAGATAATGCTATTCACTGTCTCCTATCCCAAAAAATTAGACCAATACAATCATAAAACCATTTCCTAAGTGTCCATTTTGTGCTCAAAATTGAACCAGTTGCATTCCAGAGGCAGGAATGGTAGTATTAAGTCTGAAGAAGTGTAAGTTCTGGCAAATTAACACTTATGAGGCAATCGGCACACCATATGGAGCGAGCATTTTTCAAACTCTTTTGAGAGGGCAGGGATGCAGCTAAACCATTTCTTCAAATAAAAACACTTGCAGACTGCCCTGATATAAAACTCAAGTGGAATTGCTTTGGCTGAAGCAAGGATTGGGAGTATCCAGAGTTTCACCCTGAACTTCCTAGAATCCTACTCCCAAGGTAACCACTGAAACATTTCCAATGTAAAGCTCTACAGAAATATACAAATGCTATGTTGTGCAGGAAAAGCAATAAATGTAATTGGAGTTCAGAGGAAGTACAAATGGCCAAGAGTAACTAGTAGAGGATCTGTGGAAATTAGACTTAAGCTGGACCTTGTGTTACGGATCTGGAAATAAAGGATAAAAATGCAGGGCATTCCCGGTAGGAGAACATCATGAAGATACAGATGTAGGAATGAAAAGACTTTGGGAGAGTGGAGAGTGCCAATAATATGAACACTAGCCTGACTGAGACAGAGAGTATTCGCGGGCTAAGTGGGCTACAATGGTACAGAACCTGATAAATCCAGCAAAGCTGTTTTGATTTGATTAGGCAGAAAACGGGAGGTCGGGGCAGGTCAGAAGAACAGTGCCAATTGGAAAGGAACTACAGAAACAGCCTTCAGGATACTATCTTTCAGGGAGTATGCCTTCAGCCGAGAAAGCTATTTTGGGGAGTGAATGTGTATTTTAACCATAAAAATTAAAATATTACTTCACTTGGAGACAAACTGAAGCTCATTCTTCTGCAAATCTTGTGGAAACAGATAGGCAGACTACTGACCCCAAGACAGTTGTTGGTTTTTTACACCAGTTACTATAAAATGGTAGCTTAATTCTGCCTCTGCTTTTGTTTATTGAGTGTGGTGAAATGAACAAGAAACTACAAGTGAAAAGACCTGGGTTTCATTCCCCATCTTGTTCACTAAATGCCTGTACAACCTTGAGCAAAGCCAGCTGTTTGAGCTTAAGGTAAGACTAGATCAATAGCCATTACTTAGAGGTGATAGGCCCCCTTGAGAATCCAGTGAGAACTGTGAAACCAATTCCCCTAAGAAAAATATGCAAAACATTACACACAATTTCAGGGGAATCATGTGTTCCCTGAAACACATCCATGAACCCCAAAGGATGATACCAACTCTGAACCAAGAATTTCTGGCCTAGATGATTTCCTGGTGCCCTTCCAGCTTCAAATTTTGTGATTTTCCCCTACCTAAAAATAGCTCTCTCAGAAGTCTGGTCGTTCATTTCTTTAAGAAAAGGTATGTCAAGTGTCTATCACAGAGCCTGGTCCTCAATATGCAAGATCCCCTCTAACAATCCTCTCCTTCATCAGACATTTCATGACTACCCAGATCAACAAATCTTTTCATTCTCTAATTTCCTACGCCACTTGAAATGCCAACCACTCATTCGGATCCTTGATTGTACCATCATTTCCAAACATCTAAGCACCCAAGCATAGAGCATAGACCAGTAGTTCTCAAGTCTATCAAACACAACACCTCTTTCTTATACCAAATATTTTATAATACCCCCTAATAAATGTTAAAAGATGCAGATAATCTACCTAAACACACACAATTTTAAAAATTCCTTCCTGTTATTATAAAGGACTATAAAAATTAAGTTAAACTAAAATAGTATTTGTTTCAACATATAAATTCTCAGGGACAGTACTAGAAAAAAGTCTCCAATTGAAGAAGTGCCCCTAAGAGGTGAGTACCACCTTATTCTCACTTCAGAAATGTCAGACTTGGAGCTGAAGACATAAAAAGAAGTAGAAGGCAGCTTTTGAAAGGCTTTATAATCTAGCTGGATTTAAACTGTACTGTATGTTTTTTAGTCATTTATGTTGTAATATATGCTTAATATTGTATATGTGTTTACCTTATGCCTTGGAGGTAGGAAAATGTTTTCTACTTAAATTATCATAGTATAGAGTCACATTTATGTACACACACACACACAGTAGGCAGGGCTCAAAGAACATTCAAGTGAGGAGACATCAGAGAGATCATTTAGTCCAAAGATTTTCAAAGTATTTTTTCTAGTATAGTGACGTTCATTCATTTGAATACAATTTTATATGTTCTTTTTTTTTATATTCTAAATATATGTATTTATTTATTTATTTGCATTTTCATTTTATTATTTTATACAAGTTCATACATATACAAACTTTTAATTAGTGATTTTTTCTTTTAGAGAAGCATGCATAGAACTGAGTTCATTTAAGCTAGAGTGTTTTATTGAGAAAAATTCACAATTTAATCCCAGAAATGATTCATTTATATTAGTCTCTGATAGATCAAATGTACCACATAACTTCTTTTTTTTATTATTATTTTGCATATATATATATTTTTATGTAATTATTATTTTTTTATTTTTTTAAATTACTATTACATAAAGCTTTACAAAGATTAGTACATATATCTCTTTTCCCCCCTGCCCTTCCCCCCGCCTCTCCTACCCCCCAATGTTTTGTGTCCATTGGTTATGCTTAAATGCATACGAAAATACAAACATAGATAAAAGTAAAAGGCAAAGCTTCTTTGGTGGGGGAGGCTGTGAAAGCCCCTGAAGGAATTCCCTGGAACCTCCAGTTCAGCTGAATATTTTAACCACTGATGCTGTTTGAGGCCTTATTTCGCAGAGAAGCACGCCCGGGATAGTGCAAATTGTAACAGAGGCCCATCTCCAAGTCTGGTGCTGTTTCAAGCCTACCACCTAGCCTCTGATCAGTTTTGCCTTTCATCTTAAAATCTTCCTTGTCAAAAGTTTTCTAAGGTTATACTCACATCTAGTGATCAATTCATTTAAAAGTAAGATTTAAACACCTACTATGTGTAAGTTTAGAGCACTTAGTACAAAGATGAGTAAAGCATGCCCTGCATTCTATGTATGCATGCGCATGTATTCATATATATGGGAGGGGCCAGGGACATTAGTTCACAAATATATAAGATAGAAGGTGACGAATCCCATAAGAGAAACAAGAACAAAATGGTAAATATATTCAAAGGGGGAGGAGAGAATTGTACCCAGTTTGGGGGGGGAAATAGATGAGGGAGAAAGTAGAACCATCCAGAAAGATTTCACAAAAAAACACAGCATTTGAAGTGGATGTGAAGGATGCCTATGTTTTCAAAAGGGGAAGGTGATGATTTGAAAATGAGAATAGTCCTATGAGACAGAACAAATGGATGAGCAAATTTAATGCAGCAAAACAGTGCAGTATGTATTGGAAATGAAGCAAGTAGTGCAGCAGATGCTTTAATGCTCTCCGTGTAAAGTGCTCCACTTTTATGGTCCAGAGCAAGGGGTAAATTGAATTGTTCTAGAGTCAACTTTACTAGATTACAACTATACTCTGAGAGAAACATGCCTATGTAGGTGGTAAATGGGCTGAACAGTTAGGGGATCTGGGTTCTAACCCCCAGTGTCTGCTATGAAGTGTGAGTCTGAGAAAGTTATAAGACCTCTCACTGAAACACTCTGTATCAGTGGCACCATAAGAAAAGAGGAATACTCCTTGAGTAGCTACCGCATGGTATTGTTGATGGGATCCTTCATTTTATCCAACTTAAATTCCATGGGCAATAATAATCAGTCCCTGGAATATACTCAACACTCTTGCCTCCCTCTTTGCTGTACGTAGTGGATAAACCATGACTTGGTTCAGCCCAGTTCTCTACCCAATCAGCACCTATATCCAACACAGCTGAATTTGATCGGGGAAAAACCTGACTGTGCTGCATGTCCCCCTTTAAATTTGTGATTGCTCCTTCAAGTGGGCCATACTGCACTGCACTAGTCCATGCATGGCCCACTCTCCAGGGTTTCATGCCTTCTTCTCTCCCCAGATTGCCAATTTTCTCCCTGCATCCTCATTCTAAGCTGCCTACCTGGCTCTCTATTTTGCTGAGAAAACGAAAAAAAGTCTGAAAAGCACTTCCACAACCCCCACTGCCCACCACTGCATCTGCCCACCTACCAGCATATGTGGCCACATGCTCTTTTCATTCCTGTGACTATAAATGAACTGGTGATGCTAGCAGGTAAGGCCAACCCCCTTCACTCATGCATGGCACCTTGTCATACAATAAAAACCTGGAGGTTCTGCTCTATGGATTCTTCCCTGGATTCTCCCCTCACTCTTGCCTTATTAATTTTTCCTGATCTACTGAATTATTCCATCAGCATTATAAACCATTCCTAGAGAGCTGATGGAGGCCAAACTCAGAAAGAGCAGGCCAATATGCCTCGGCCCCGCCACCACAGTGGCTGCCTCATCCAGAAGGTCATCTGGTCTAATTAGCATATTATACTTTTATTATTATAGATCAGCCAGAAAGGGGAAGGACATCATCTTTAGTCATGGAATAGTTGACTGTTCATGATGTTTACCATTCTATACGGAAATCATATTAATAACCACTTATTGAGCATTTACTATGGGCCAGGCACTGTGCTCAATCCTATCCATACATTATTTTATTTAATCCTTCAGAAAACCCCTTTAAGATAGTATCCTCATCTTACTGCTGATGTAACAGTCTCAGACAGTTTAAATAATTTGCCCAAGATAACATAACTAAGTAGGGATTTTTGTCTCCAGTCTGATTTTTTAAAATATATTTTATTGATTTTCTACAGAGAGGAAGGGAGAGAGATAGTTACAAACAACGATGAGAGAGAAACATTGATCAGCTGCCTCCTGAACAACCCCTACGGGGAATGTGCCCGCAACCAAGGTACATGTCCCTGATTGGAATCAAACCTGGGACCTTTCAGTCCACAGGCCGATGCTCTGTCCACCAAGCCAAACTGGCCAGGGCCAGTCTGTCTGATTTTAAAGTTCATGTTTTCAGCTACATTGTCTATGATCCTAGTCATACTGGTATAATCTAAATTGGTAAGAGTGACAAACTTTGTATATAAAGAAATCTTGGCAACAATTCTGAGCCCTGATCTGCCCTACAAATCAATGTAGTTTTGTTATACGTATCTATCTGCTCCTTGTAAGTTTTATTTGACTCAAATTGGGGGAGGGGGTCCTTTGAGATGTCTAGTAAGTTCTAGAAGTTTTAGTGGAAAATGAGATGCAATTTTTTTTTATTTTGTTTTGAGGCCAAACTTAATAGTAACTATTTCATTCCAGTTACTTCAAAAGTTCTGAGTTAGGCTAAATGCAAAAAGCATTAGTGATACATCAAGCTCTAGTATACAAAGGAAACAAATACTACATACTGATTAAAGCCCAAATTTAAAAGAAGAAATCCATCATTCCCAGAAGCATATGACAGATACATACATCATCAATTTAAGAATGATAGAAACTAGTAAACTGAAGTCATATAAGGCCAAGACAATTTCAGAAGTTTTAGGAAATGGACTAAAGGTGCAAGCAAGGACCCATGCACGTGGCCAAGCTGAAACATGTAGCATGGACAAACTAATCTGTCCTTAACCTAACACTTTATAAAAGTGTAAAAATAGCTATTTGAAAATCAGGGATTAACTATGTAAGTGCTACTTTAAGAAATCACATTTTTCAAGTCACACATCATTAAAGGGTAATTTACCCAATAAAGAGGTAACTCGTTAGCCTTCTGAAAAGATTACAAATCAGAAAACTATTATAAAAGATTTAAGAGATTAAACAGATAACCATACATATTGTACTTGCATTTTAAAATAGCATTTTTCTCCACAGAGGTTGCACCACCAAGACTTTTGTAAAGGGTGGAGTGCTTTTTACAAAATCTTATTTTCTTTCACACATTATTAAAAGGTCCCAAATCATTTAAAAATGTACAGGATAAGGTTCAAATACTATGTTAAAAAATAATGGCTGCATTTGGTTAATAAAATCAAACCTTATAGAAGCTAAATCACAATATAATTAATTTTATATTAATAAAAACTTAGTATTTTAAGAAAATAAAAGGCATTGAGAGTAGCTAGCAAGATCTTTTGCTACCAGTCTACGAGACTGAATAATCATGTGAAATTTACTTCTGTCTGCTCCTTGTAAGTCTTATCTGACTCAAATTGGTAGAGCAATGTAATCACTATGAAATCAAACTTTAAACCAAATAATTATAATAAATTGGAAAATTATAATACATTAATTTATTGTTATAATAAATTATAATAATACACTTGGAAACTGGAAAAAAATAAAACTTAGGGTGACTAATATAGATGCCCTGTATCAACATATTGCACCTGTGTCTAGCTATTTTGACTAGAAGTATCTAACATCAGAAGTATGACTGATCTTTGGGTGCATCTCTAACAAAGATTAGCCGAACCTGTCTACTTCATCACCTGGAGAGATAGTAATTGCTGAAGCTGCCATCCTGTCAGTCTCTTCCCAGCTTCTCCCAGAGAAGAAAGCACCTTAGCTGCCATGTTGAAGATGATCTTTTATACTCTAAGTACAAATTCCCTCCCATAATACCTTTAAGAACTTTCCCAGTAGGCATCAGATAATGTTTCTTTTCTAGGTCACAGAATGGTATAATTGGGATCTTATCTATACGTGTTGAAATGAGGCAATCTAGGAGACAGTGTTGCTGCCTATAAACATCGCACACAATGTGTGCATCTATTTCCTTATTTCAGTGATCACAACATAATTTTTTAATATGCAACTTTCTAAAGTTGGGAGTTAATTGTAATCCAATGCTTATATTTAAGGAATTTTGAGGAGAGATTATGCTAGAAGTGGAACCTACTGACAAACATGATGTTACAACGCAACTCTATTAGACATCACGAAAAGGCAGAAAACTAAGTTTTGGGAGTTATATGTTTGGTGAGAAATATAAAGGTTTCAGTGCTATAGACAGGAAGCAGATAGCACAATGCTTGTGTTCGAGTAACATTTATTTTATTGTTATAATTGTTGTATTTTATCATTAGTTATTGTTGTTAATCTCTTACTGTGTCTAATAGATAAATCTTAATGTTGGTATGTATGTATAGAAAAAACATAGCAAGTATAAGGGTTCGGTACTAACTGTGGTTTCTGACATCCACCTGGGGTCTTGGAACATTTCCTCCATGGATAAGGTAGGACTACTGTACAGAGTATATCTATGTCATCTTACCTATTTACTGTAATGCAATAATACAACTGTGGGCTACCAACCATAAGTGCAAGTTCAAAAAAATAAATCTGTCACTAGCAGTAATAGTGTCCACAGGAATATCTTTGTATTACATGGAGAATTCATGCAACTATACCTTTTTGCCACACGACCTACTCTCTACATTTGCTAGAGGAGGTGCCAGTTTAATATGTTAGCTCTTTGTTAATGTTGTTTCCCGATCCTTCACACTGTTAAAAATCATACAACCATGTAGTCTTAAACCATTTCTTACAAAATGACCTAATAAACCACTGAAATGAGTAAGTCATCTACCTGTCCAGCATGTGATACTGTATCATGGTTTAAAAATAATTTTTTTTTAAAAAAGCTCACTCTGCTCTTCAGTATTAAATACACCTTATAAATGAGATTAATAAAAGAATTCAAAAATGGATAAATCTGTTGAAGATGGAAATCTTATGGCCCATTCAATCAACCCTCCAATATTAGTACTAGTAAAGAAGAGAACACAGATATTCCAAAGGCAGCGGGTAACTTAAAATGTATTTATATTAACATTTCATTATGGGTGTGTCTGATGTTTCAGAAATTAAAGAATTCTTTTTTAAATTAAATTTATTGGGGTGAGATCATTCTTAACTAAAAAAGGAAGCTACGTCAAGCCCAGTATAAGTAGCCATTGGAGAGGACTCCTAGCGTTCATGTCTTCATGTTAGGAGTGGGAAGGTATTTTCCACTATCTTCTCTCCCTTCGTGTTCATTTCTTTACCTGGCCTAGGCATGCTTCACTAAGGAGAGTGAGGCAAGGGAGATTATTAGGTATTTCTGTTTTGAAGTGTATTTTAGGATAGCCAAGGCAAAAGTATGCCAATGGAGTCTCTAAATTGTCACAGACACTCAAAAGTGACTATGAACTCCTAAAAACACTGTTCCTGCTAATGCTTTTGCTAACTCTTATTCTTCACCTTGTTAGTTTTTTCTTATGCATCTAGGCAGGTCAACTGCTATAAATGTTGAGAGAGAGAGAGAAGGAGAGAAGGAGAAAGGGAGAGAGGGAGAGAGGGAGAGAGGGAGAGAGAGGGAGAGAGAGCGATAGTGCGCACACGAGGAAGCAAGCAGACTCTCTGTGGGTAAATAAGTTAACTTTAGAAGCCTGAAAACTACTGCCCTCATAAAGACACCATTGTCTCTTTCCCAAATGAAATGCTAACCTTATTGATATCGTGCCTCCTTTGTCGATGGGATAGCATGCTGCCTAAATAGCTGAATTCAGAGACAGCTAATTCTGGTCTGCTGATGAAAATCTTTGGCCACGTTTAAGATTTTTCTAATGCAGGTTAATAAGTAGACTTTAGTGATAGAAGAATATTAAGTCTTTCTAATTTCTTTACACTTGAAATTCAAAATTAGTTACCAGCACATACAAACTACTAGATTTTCTGTTCCAACTTCATAACCTATTATAATGAAAGCAATTCTCAGAAGACCAGAAATACGAGAGAGGCAGCATTGTATACAGGGTTTTGATCCTGGTTCAGCAGCTTGCTGAGCTATAATACCTGAAACAAGTTAAATAATTGCTCATCTGTTTCATCATCTACAAAATGAGAACGTTGGATTCAGATTTTAAGATCATGGACCAGTAAAAAATTTATTAAGAAAAAAGGATGGTGAAGGGAATAACATAGCTGTCAACTTTTTGCTAAGTATGAACATTATAAACAAAATACCTACCACTTACTATCACAGTCATTTCATAAAATACAAACATGTTGAACTCCCCAAAATTAGAAGACTATATCTTATAAGAAGAAGCAATCCTTCAAATGGAAAAAAATAGCTTTAAAAAACTCATGGCCTGAGGGAGAAACAAGATGGCGGCATAGGGTAGACACCGCATATGCAGCTCTGAACAACTATTTCAGAAAAACCGCAAAAAGAACACACGGACACCACTCGCACCAGCAGGACGGCTGGCTGAGTGAAAATCCTACAACCAGAGAAGAGTCTGAGACTCAGAGCAGCAGCAGAAGCAAAGTACAGAGGTACGGAGGCGCGCACACGAGCTCGGGGAAGGGCTGGTACCGGAAGGTCGTGGTTCTTTTCCAAAACGGAGAGAGCCACAAGCTCCCAGCGGCTCTGAACTCCAGCTCCAGACGAGTTTTGGAGGTCCCACAGACAACCAGAGACTAGCATCAGAAGGAAATCCAAAACGGGTTTCTCTCAGC